>JBAMJV010002474.1:0-260000 GCA_037951105.1 Echinarachnius parma
ACATCCATGTTCTCTATGGAGTAATACCGTGCAGGCGGCAAGATCAAAGTACGATCAAAATTAGTTTCGTTTATTCTGTAATCTGTCTTGTGGTCAAAACCTTGATATGCATGTATGTATGCATTATTATTATTGCGTGGTATGGCTTCACCTGCCGACGAATGATGAATCATCGCAAGAGAATCTTTATAATATCGAGAGAAAAAAAAAGGAGAATGATAATGTTGTCATGCAGGCATCGTGAATGAATGAACATCAATTTGAGAGGAATGAATGAAAAAAAAAACAGTGGCTATATTTTGGGGTCAATTGGTCAGATCATAGTCATACTAGGATGTCTAGATACTGGTGGTTGTGATGTCTGGTGTCTTGTGGTTTTGGTGGTGGGTGTGTTTGTGGCGGTAATGATAATAATGTAGGTGGTGGTAATAATGGTAGTGGTAAGCCTTTACTCTGTCTTTACGGGTGGCGTATGGTGGTGGAAGTGGCGATTGTTAAAAGTGGTGGTGGTGGTGGTGGTAGTGGTGTTACTTGTGGTAGTTGCGGTAGTGGTGGTAGTTGCGGTAATGTTGGTGGTTGTAGTTGTGGTGTTTGTGGTGGTGGTGGTAGTGGATGTGAATATGGAAGTGGCGATGGTTACTAGAGTAGTGGTGGTGGTTGTCGTTGAGGTGTTTGTGGTGGTATAGTGGTGGTGGTGGTAGTGGATGTGATTATGGAAGGGGCGATGGTTACTGGTGGTGGCAGAAGTGGTGCTAGTTGCGTAAGTGGCGGTAGTGGTGGTGGTAGTGATTGTAGTTGGTTGGTTGGTAGTGGTGGTGGTGTTTGTTTGTTTGTGTGCGTCCTTTCTTTCTATTTGTGTTAGTCATGTAATGATGTATTCCCTTCTTTTTAAGGGGTGCTACCTCTACGTGTGATAAAAAGGTAACAATATTGTGGTTTATGGTTTAGGCAAGAATACATTGTATGACGTAAATCCCCAAGAATGTAGACCATTTTCCAAATTTGCTAAAGAAGATACTCTCATGAGTTTTATTGAATCCAACTATATTGTGCTTGCCATTTCAGTTTTGGTTTATGAGTCTAATTATGTCTCCCGTTGCTACACTACATGGAACTGTATAAACAACTATAATGCATGTATTTAAACAAAATTAAACAATACAATGTAAGCAGGACTTATATGCCAGATAAACATGATATCATTGATACAAATAAACAAAATATTATTTTCTGATCATTTGATTTTTTATTTTGGCTTGTGCATTTATAGCTCTAATCATTGGCGTAGCTACGGAGGGAGAGGGGGGGGGGGGGGGGGGGGGAGGGGGCACACGTGAATTTTACAAAAACAGTGACAAACATGTCAAATTTGTTTTAAAAAAAACCGTTTATGCCCCCAATCACTGAATCAGTTCGCTACGTGACTGAATAATGATTGGAATAAACAAAATGATATAATGATGTGTATATAGTAATAATTGTCTTTTCACTAGGTAAACAGTGTTCGTTTTCTTTCAAACTTTCACAAATCTTTCAATTCTATTTTACAATGATATTGATATAGGATTGAAGTCTCAAATGTCAGTTTGTGCAATATCTGACACTTTACACGGATCACCTTAATTGAAATCGCGATTTAATAAATAATTAGGATTTCATAATTTGTATGTTTCTTACAATTATATGTATGTTTTCCGAAAGTAGCAAGAAAACTTCGTTTGTTTACTGTGAATACTCATCGACCAGTTCATTATTCGAGCTTGGGTTGGTTGGTTTTCAAGCTAAATGAGCAAAGATAATTAAAACAGCTTTGGTGGTGATTTTGCATAAGAAGTGCATCAGACTAGCATGAAAAGATCAGTTCGCATGCACGCGTTGCATGAATTAATTCTTTTATCTCGAAAGAAACACCCAAACAAACCGCTGAGCGGAAGTAATGTTTGGTAAGAGTTACAAACTCCCCCCACCAAAGAAAATCGATCATCCCAATCCCACAAAGTAAAGTCACGTTGTTTGCAGTTTACAAACTCGCACATGCATATTGCATCCAGCGTACCGATTCACTCCCTAGACGGCACAGTGAGTGGTGGTATCGCAACCAGCACGCCGAAACTGGTATCGCTGGTATACATACAGTGTACAGTACATTGGTTTGGGATACTAGCCAGCGCCCAGGGAGTTTCGCGCCGACTGAACCCCGGGCTTCTAACCACGAAGTCTGCCGTTTGGTTGCTCGACTTGTCACTTGATTCGGTGACGACTGTGTCTGGCTTTATTTTGTGGGTTTTACAACTCAGTTGGATGATAATTAGGATCCTGTCTGCACGCATTTGCCTGCTCGTATTCGTGATTTGATGCCCCTGTCTGATAGTTCACGGGCAAAAGCACAGATTCCAGAGGGCGGAGAGTTGATTCAGTGCCTGTTGGCATCTTCCGATCCGGGCATCCGTACCATCATCTTTATCATCGGTAGCCAATCAGTGAATTCGTAACAGGATCAATTGTCTTACGTTTTGGTGAAGAACATGTTTGGAAAACATCGTCTTTGACAATATTATTTGTTCCGAAAGAGGTTACATTTCCATAAACGGGGCGACTTCCAGCGAAACGCGACCGAGAGAGAGCTAGAGGGGATTTTTTTGGTGTAAAACAACGTGTCTGCAAATCCAACCCAGTCCTAACCTGATTTGAACTTTTGGTGCTGTAAGTCGCCAAGCGAAGCGCTCGCGGCACCGACTTGAAAACATGGGAGTGTTGACAGGAGGTCGCGGGGACTTGCCCCGGTGGCGACCTGCATCGCTCTGCTGCTGTATATGGCGGCCACCGATGCTAACACAGTTGTGGTAAGAAAACAAGTTCTATATGAATTGTGTGAGTGTGCGTGTGTCATATGTCTGGATGTAAAACGAATCTGCAATTACAACCACTACCACCACCACCACCACCTCCACCACCACCACCACCACCTCACCTCCACCACCACCCCCACCACCACCACCACTAGTAACCATCACAAACCACCACCACCACCGCCACCACCACCACCACCACCACCACCACCACCACCACCACCACCACCACTAGTACCATCACAACCAACACCACCACCACCAACAACGACAACATCAACAACAACATCAACAACACTAGCAACATAAACAACAAAACCTCAACCACCACCATCACAACCACAACCGCTGTCACCTCAACCACTAGATTGATAAGTATATCGTTTCAGGGAACTGTCTTGTACTGTCGGCCCTTCTATTGTTCTAGTCAGAAGGGCTGACAGACAGTACAAGACAGTTCAGTAAATGTAAAAGAAGTGCTGAAAACGATAGATTTATCGATCTACTCAACCACCACCACCAATAACAACAGCAATGACACCACCACCACTAACAACAACACCTCAACCACCACCACCACCACCTCTACCACGGTACCACCACAGCAAACACTGCTACTTCTAAGACAAAGTTACCATTGTTGAACATGCTAATTCACCACCAGGCACCACCAAGAATAATTACAATTTAACTTGACAAAAGAATACAAAGTTCTACTTCTAGCGAAGAAGAAAAGTAGAAAATGTGGGCTGCCTGTTACTCAAAGTCTCCAACAATATGAGCGTGCAACGCATACACTCCATTAGTTTTCAACCTTCAGACAGAACCGTTGGAACACTACTTATTACTACCAAAGTGCAGGTCATAGAACGGATTCATTAATCCAGCTTATAAAGTCAGTAAATTGATACAGTCCGTCATTTCTATGGGTACCATATACAGGATAATTGGCCCCTTTCAACTCTGTGAAAAGAACCCAAAATGTTGAAAAGGAGTCTCGGGTATATATCGGGTAATTGAGAGCTATTTTGTCTGACATTAATTGGGAGTATTTCTAGAAAACTTTAAAAAGGGTATGAAAGGAACTGCTTTTACCTTGTTTGATTATGTGGTGAAAACCCCCCAAAAGAATAAAAGAGATTAGAATCGGAGGTGGATGATTTTGGCTTGTAGTCCGCTTGGGATAACATTGAAGATATTAGAGCCTTTAGTAGGCTTTTGACTTCTTTTGAATCTGAGACCAAGTAAAAGTAAAAACAGGGAAAGAGGAAGGGAGAGGGGGAGGGGGTAGGGGTAGCCTTTTGTCAAGGCCCCCGCGCGAACACCCAACCGAGCGCGAAGCGCGAGACTATAGACCCGAGCGCAGCGAGGGCCTTTTTCTTTTTGAATATTTGTTGTTGTTTAGTTTTCATGTAAACCTTATATTAGACCGGTATTCATCTACCAAATGTGGTAGATGCGTGTAGCGTCCATTATAGTCGTTCTGCGCAATACCGGTACCGGTATGCAAATTCGGATATGAATATGCATACAAACGCGACGTTACGTGTCGTGCTCCGCAACTGTGTGTATTAGGCCAGTATGCGATAATGATGGCGAATCCAACGATCTTGAGTGAAAATTGTCTTGACAAGAGTATAGAATACGCAGCTAAGAAATTACAAATTACAAAGTTCAGAGAATTGCAAGTTGCAGCGTTAAGGCGGTTATTGAGGGAGCAGGATGAATTTGTCAGTCTTTGCACGGGATATGGCAAAAGTGCAATTTTCCAGGCAATAGTATGGACCTGCATGTCTGTGTATCGACCATAATCGTTGCACCGCTGCAGCAGCAACGCCAACGAGCGGAACCCTCATTGGCGCAACGCCCGCAGCTCGTGCCGCATGCATCGTCCAGTGCTTGCCCTGGACCTTGAAAGAAAGAAAACGGTCTTCAACTCTTCAACAGTGATTTTAGTATACACTGTCAGTTGAAGATCGTTTTCTTTCTTTCTCAAGCAGTTCAACTCTCGCTTTACAGATGCCGCATATTTTGTGTGTAGAGATCGAAGTCGATGATGGTTTCACTTTTAGTAATTGTGTTCAGTTTGGTCGCTGTTTGTGGATCAACTCTTGTAAAAAAAAAAAAACTTTCGGAACAGATCTCTACCACAAGCACAACATATGCGAACAGTTGTAGTTTGTTTCTAACTCTTATCCTCGGGTCTTTCTTCATTTCCTACTAATTTTGTTTTTGTCTCCTCCATGTTCCCTCATAGTCATAACTGATTCGCTTGACAAAAGCCATGATATCGCACTACCAATAACAACAGCTCTGTGGCCGTTGACCTACTGTATTGCACACTACATACAATGCATACGTTATACCCTTCCAAGTTCCAGGGAAAAAAACACGTTCTCTGTTTTGATTTATCAGCTGTTCACTTGCCATGGTCTCTTTTCTAGACACTCTTACATCGCATGTAATGAAACTACACGCGATAGTGTACACAGTAATGGGTTCAACATAACTTGAATGTCAATTTAAGGTCTCCGCCAGAGACTACGCTAGGTGATCGCCAGAGGTTGTGGACGCAATCATTTTGACTTTAGGGTACATTGTATCTGAAGTGATATTTTTTTCTTCAAAATATGGACAGTTTGATCGATCTAAAAATTACATACACAAATGTACGTATTGACTTAAAAGAATATTACTAAACTTTTGGTATTTATTTAGTTTTTACCTATTTTGTTGCTAAAATTAGAGTTTGCTAGAAAAATTAACCCTTTTATCATGATGGATTACACTACCGTCCTTGCCAACCGTATCTTGCGATCTGATTGGTTAGTCATCTCATCTCATGAATTAGTCATATCGTTCGCTCGGCTCATTAATACATTACCGCGTGCAAAGGAGTAAAGGCGTTATATGGCAACTAGCCAATCTACAGTAGTTGTAATTGTACAAGCGGGATCACAGCTCGTAATGTATGATCGATCTCCCAGCCATATAGAGCCTTGATTAAAGGCTAGGGTAGGGGTAACTTTATTGAAGGATTTCAATTTGTTCAGTCTTTTTAAAATCACATCTTTCGTTGAGTGTGAATTTGTGAAAGGGACAAGGAAATAGGGGATGTCCATTCAGATATTTATAAACTCATAAATGATTTGATTTTTGTATAATGTACATGTTTTTGTCTATTTACTTGTAAGTTGACTTGTTATTTCTTGTAATTGTCTCTCATCTCTATCACAAACTCTCAATGTGAAATAATGTACGTACATCAATTTAGTGTACACATTTATAATTAAGTCTTAAAAATTGTAAGCTGTCAAATAGGCAAACATAAATGCTAGTATAAGAGAATATCGATAACGAAAACATCAACACCAAACGAAACAGAATGTGCATTAAATACAATTGCAATTGACTTTTGAGTCTTGAGATATCAAGCTAGAAATACATACAATTTGTAATTTCAACAAAGTTGCGCAGAAATTGCAGTATCTTGGGAAAAGTAGGGTTGTACATGATATGCAATCAATTAATCCGGATTGGCTCTTTAAGCTTCAAATCTGAAAAGACAAAAGGGGGGCTGAACCGTTGTTTGTTGTTGTTTGCATGAGGCTTTTAGCTGCACATACATTCACAAAAGATGCCGACACGGGCAACTGCATGCAGTGAATACCCCAATTGATTGGCTGACCAGTCCCTATTATTTGCCTCAAAGTCTGGTATGGTGTGGGAGAACATTAATTGTATCCTTTGTTGATCTTTGAGGTGTTATGAATTGATGAAAAGCCGGAATAAGGATAGTCTGCTACTACTGTCTGTAGTAACAACAGAGGGGTCTTTGCCCTTAGAAGCTGCGGAATATAAAGAAGGGGTGTGGGGGCAGGGTCTACACTTGTAAGGATATGAGCGCTTGATGGATTTCTTCCCCATACTGTCCATTAAAAGGTACACAATCAATAAAAACACATAATTTGTAATATGATATTGGCAATTGAATACCTGTTGGATTTCTGTCCCATTCTTGTCTTTTTAAAATAAACAAAACATAGTATCCACAGTCGGATGTACTCTGCTTGAATGTCAAACAAATCGTGTTTCACTTCAAAGAAGTACTTCAACAAGTACAACTTTAATACTCTAGATGCTGATTGGCTGTTAAAATGGTAGTTGCTAATTGATATCATTGGACATAATTTACAACAAATGGAGGTCACATTTCTTCTAGAAAACAGGATTAATATAAGGAATATTGAATCAGGATTAGGATTATCATTATCAGGGGTTGGGATTACATCATTAGGGTACAGGTATGAATTAAGATTGGGGGTCAAATTTGGAGTTGGAGAAATGAAAGATTCAGGCATCCTATATTAGACCAGGGCCTGGGCCCTGTTTCATAAAACTTTTCCAATTGTTGTTAGTGCCCAATTATTGTAACTACTGTGTTAACAGCCAATCAGAATGAAACTGGCTGTTTTTAAAACACAGTAAAGTTGCACTAATTGGGTACTTACAATAATTGGAAAAGTTTTATGAAACGGGGCTCAGATGAGACATAGACAAAACTGATGAAGACCATGCAGACATGAACCCTGCATCAAAGAAGTGGGAGCACTGCTTTTCTATCACGCTTTTCTATTACATAGTACTTACCAATATCTTATTGCCATTACTGGTAGTATGAAGGGACTTCTTTCTTTCTCTAGGGTGTGTCTGGTACTGACGCTAATGTGACCTAATCCAAGCCACATGTCTGATGAAGGTATAGTATGGAAGGCCATGGTGGCTGAAAAACATTTATCACATTTATCTAAATAAATCATTCCTTGAATAGACAGGAACAATTTATTGCACATTTCAGTCATCACTTGGTAAACTAAAATGGTCTTTACATAGCTTGAATTGTGAATTCCTCGAAGGTCAATTCAATTCCCTAGACCTCAAATGTCAAGATGAAATCTTGATGTTTATATCAAATTGGTAAATGTAGCATTCCATACCTAGAAATTATATTCGCTGGGGCATTCCATAGCAGAATGACTTCCAGCAAGTGTTGAACTCTGCAAGCAACATATATCCATATTAATAAGCCCAAGGTAATCTTGTACGGGTATGCTTTCATTTCAAACTGATTACCTCTTCTTTTACAAAATTATTCACGCCGATTCTGAGCTTAGTCCCATGTGATTAATTTGGCGTAACCTTTCAGAAACAAATGGGACTAAGCTCAAAATCGGCGCGAATAATTTTGTAAAAGGAGAGGTAATCAGTTTTAAATGAAAGCATACCCATACAAGATTACCTTGGGCTTATTAATATGGATATATGTTGCTTTGGTATTCATTTATATTCCCAAAATATGTTTTTGGGATCATTTTCCAAAGAAAAAAAAAACAGATTTTTTTTTTTTTTGCCGATCCGATCTTCCGATTTTTTCTGCATGATCGGAAATCGGCAAAAACGGTCCGATCATGTATGATCGGATCGTGATCGGCATGCCGATCCGATGATCGGTTACAGCACTAGTAGGAGGTTACTTGAAGTACGTCTTCAAATAAGTTTTCGGGCACAGGAGTACTACATGTACAGTTTCTGCACATTTTATTGTACTGCAAAATCTGCCCTTTTCCCAAATTTGACCATGGATTCTAATAAAATCCACAAGTTGACACCATATTCTTTTATTTCAAACATGTAGGGAAACTGAGGGTTTCAGCCCTGAAAAATACAGCAAAAGGGCTTTATATAGCTCGGTTGGTAGAGTACCGGTCTAGCAATCCAGAGGTCTCCAGTTCGATTCCCAGAGAAACCCTAGATTTTCTTTGCTCTTTTCAACTGTGTTATTTTGTACGTGCATTTATATGTGTGTTTACACCATGATTTAAAAGAAAAGCTGACGGGTGAAGATTGAAGATGCTTGCATAATTGTGTCCAAATTATGATTTTACCATTCGTGCAAGATAATGCTAGTTATTGCACGCGGCAGAGACTATTCCTGTCAAAACAAGTCTTGCAACTTAACCCGTTCCCTTCACGAATCGCACTGGCCCGGGGCCAGTGAAATTGCACTTTGGGCCAGCAAAAATGTATAAAAGACATACTTTGGTGGCCCAATCGGGCAAGCAGATTTTCAACCGGACATTGACAAAATTATAAAAATCTTGTTTTCTTCCATGTTATGCTTCATCTATAATCACAGATTTGATCAGGAAAGAGTGATATTTTGAATAGTAAAAAGTTTACTCATGAAATACAATTTTCGGGCCAGTAAATTTTTCTTTCGGGCCACCAGAAAAGGGGAAGAAATTATTTTACTGGCCCGACCGGGCCACTGACAAAAAAGGTGAGTGTGGAGCCCTGCAATAGACATTGTACATAGCCTATCCGGTTCCCGTAGGATAGGGGTTAACCAATTGCTTGTGAGTACCTGGTGGGCTACATGTAAATGTACAATGAATATTGGGATTTCAGAATCTCGAAGGGAATAGTCCTGAGTCTGTTGACAGAGACTAGCATTGGACCAAGTGCCAAGGGGATGCCCCTACATGGAGTCTGCTGCCCCCCTTTACCCCCCCCTGTAGCCCCCTCATAGCCCCCTGTAGGGGTCCGGCTTGCACCTGTGTAACACATGTCCTCCCCTCCTCCCATGTTTATCCCTGGTTCAGCTTGGATCCTGGGGATATTTGGGAATGGTCCCATAACTCAACCAGCAAGGGGCGACTAATCTAGTACTAGACATGCTGTAAATGCATACATAGGAAGACTATAACAAATAAAATGATGCAAACTTAAAGCTAAACATCACTTTTTGGTAACATCTCACATCTTCCGACTGGCAGGGTGGCTTAAAAAAAGAAAAAAAAGAGCCAATATGAAACCTCAGTGACAGAGGAGCTAATTTGAAGTTGAATTACTTACATGAATATTTTTGTATCAATAAATAATAAATATATATTACACGTAAGATAAATACAACTGGCAAACATACTCAAAACTCAAAACTGACTGATTGCCACTGAACAATAACAACAAAACCAACATTGCAGCTCTGTAGAGATAATCATGTGTATTTTGTCTGAACATACATTTTAAATTGCTAGACTTCACACCATTGATCAGTAGATTACAACAAATCAAGGAGTGGTTTGCTGCTCTTTGAAGATGAGAGATAGTATCAGCAAATATGTATCTTTTTATAAACCTTCCCGTGTTATAACTCTGAATAATAAAGTCAAATGTGTGCATACATTTATTTGCGCTGCACTGAACACACAAGACATCAGTGCTATAAGTTATGGCTCTGTTATATCTCCATAATATCATGCTTATAGGACATTACCATCCATACAGTATTCCCATTTCATAGGTCCTTCATACATACAATGTAGTTATCATACCTCTGTGCAATAAAATATATTTTTCTACTACTAGACTACGGTAGGAAGAATTCAAATACATTTCAATTTGTTAACATTCAGCAGCAATTATTAAGAAGTTAACACATTCCCTTTGAGCTTCTGAAATCAGTATAAACTTTGAAGTCCTAAGCTACATGTTGATAAAAGAGAGAACATATATAATGAGATAAAAGGATTTATCAAAATGATATTTCTATTTCACCCTCTTTTTATCATAAAAACTCCCATAAAATAGTAATCCATCATGCATTGTAATGAACATGTATTTCAATTTGTAACAGTAATCCAGCAACAATAACAGTATTGTTGGCAAACAGAACACATATATATTATAATAATAATATCCCCCCCCCCCTCCTTATCCATAAAAATACCCATGAATGAAATAATAATTCATCTTACTAATAGTATAACGTCCTTTGTGTGTCCAGCCCCATGGTGACAGGAAGTGGTCACCAGTGGTCAGTTTTGGCAGTCCATTTCTCAAATAGCCTGTCCATTTCTTGAATATAGCCTTTTCACATACAAATTTGTGAATTTTTGACCATTTTAGAAGTAGCGACAACAAAGTATGGTGGTAGTATTTTTTCTGAACCGTTTTGCTTTTCATAGGGTTAGAGTCTCTATGTGCAGTGACAAAAAACCAACATGAGTGAGCCCCAAAATTACCTAAAAGAGTCCCTTATAATCTTCAAAGTGCCCCTGTTAATTTGCAAAGATGTTTTAAAATTAGCCCTCATAAATAAAATACAAACTTGAACCCTGTTGGCTGTTGATGTGAAATGTGTTTTATACTGTACCTTGTGTTTCCTAATGCTTGGATGAGATGTGTCAATCAGCGTTCAACAAATGTTTAGTTTTTGTTTTTGCGATTTTACAGATATTGCACCATTGGGACTGCATAGGGTGTGTGGCAGTGGGTTCCGTACATTTCTGTGTGTGTAAAGAAATTATGTGTGTTCTACTGTAGATTTGTATTCTTGTAAAGCACTTCTTCTAACGAGTTTGTTTTGCAAAAATACCTAACATTCTCCATAGAGTCCAGTCCAAGTAATCGGGGCCCATATTCATGAAACCCCGCTAGCTTTGTTCCTTGCTAAGTCTATTTTGGATGGCGTGGCTACAAATTAAACACAAGATATTTTAGTTGCTAACTAGGGTTAACTTATTAGGTACCTAAAGCTTACCCAGCTAACCCCAGTTGGGGACTAGGAAAACTGTTTGTTGCTCAATGAACTGCGCATTTAATATATACATGTACACTTAGCAAGGAACTAAGCTAGTAGGCTTTCATGAATGTGGGCCCAGAGGCTTTAGGCTTTAGCAGTCTTCAGGAGAATATGACATTGAAACGGAGGAAGCCAACTAAATTAACCGATTCAAGATAGTTGGCATCTCGGGATAAATTCATTTAATACAAAGTACAACAGTATCATACACATGTATGCCTATAGTGCTGGATGGGGATGGGGGTGGGGGGGGGGGGGGGTGGGGGTTAAACAATAAAACGTGCTCAGTCAAAAATTTGTCATCATGTCATGCACTCACAATATCCACATGGTTTCTGATTCAATAATCTCCTTCTCAAACTTTCATCATAACTTCAGAAGATGCTACTAAAAATACTCCTCCTACCCACTAGTGCTGGGTGGGTAAATGAAACGTGCTCTGAAATGTTTTCTCACTTCATACGCTCACAATATCCACATGACTTTCTGATTCAATAATCTCCATCTCAGAGTGTCATAACTTTCTAGACATTTCTGATTCGATAATCTCCTCTTCAAACTTTCATCATAAACTTCAGAAGATGCTACTAAAAATACTCCTCCAACCCACCCACTTAGCCTCATGTAGTGTGGGCGGGCAGGTGAGATAGTAGCTGTTGTTTTCCTTGTTGATAGATTTGTTAACTCGCTGAGAACGCAGTCCAAGTGCCAAATGGTATCTTTAACTTGCCACTTGGTCTGTATATATCCAGGGCTCGACACATTATGTAGACCAAGTGAACATACATGTACCTGTTACTACACATTAGATCCAGATATTTGGCTAGCATCTTAAGACAATGAATGTTATACAAAAAATCATACTCAGGAAATTCTGAATGATTTGATCTAGATCAAAATTCATAAAGCACATAATATTATCTTCAGAACCAGGACTGGTTCTGAACTCTGAAGATACTCAGATTAGGTTCTATGCAGAATGCATGATATAGCAAAATTAATCCAACATACTAGTCTGGAGAAGGATCAAGATAGCATGGTATTTCTTTATTCAATATTCCCCATTTGCTGATGCTAAAACAGGAGACTTATATAATATTATTAATTCTTGATTAACAAATTTTGCTTTGCTTCTGATAATAACTGATTCTGCAAGGTATACAAAACAAAACTCAGGCCCTGCTCATTGACTCTCACATCGTTACACTGGCCTGTATATAATGGATAAGCAACTTTCCGCAGTTTTCTTCAAATTCACTTACAAATTTTGGTACGTATCAAAGTGACAAATTAGCGTGATGTTGACAGAGCCATAGGAGCGACAAGCCTGCTGCAACGTACATGTAAGGGGTACAATCCCATGACCGCCTTTAGCACTTAGACCGGCCTGCAAAGTTGAAAAGTCGCAAATGAGTTGCTTTTCCAGATGTTTGGCCATTAGGCATTACTCATTAGTGACCGAAAATCCCAAATTGATCGATCTACCGCTCGCATCTCGTGCTGATTAAAAAAAGCTGAATTTTCCACTTTGTTCGGATGCATTCCATGTACTTTTTAGTGATACATGTCTAGGTATTGGGAGCACTTTCTGGATGGTGTGGAGTTGCGGTAATGTATGATATTATAAAGCTGTGATACTCATCTATATAGAGGTCTACTTCAGCATCTTTGCTCATGAATTTTGAAGCCAAATTTTGACCAAATAATCGTTCTGGACTGGTCCCAAAACAACTCAAGATTTAGTCTAGATGGAGAATACACGTTGTACCCCAAATCAAATACTGTAAACATTGTTAATTTCGCGCGATTAACTCCTTGACTACGGGAACCGAGTGGGCTATTTACAAAGTCTATGGGGATTTCATAATCTCGTAAGCAACGGGTTAATATTTCGCGCTGAGTGACACAAAAACATATTCTAGGGTTTTTAATATCGCTGTGTTCACAAGCATTGCGAATTGCGCATTTATATTCACGAACGCTGACTTCAGCGCCAAATCCGCAAAAATGAATGCACCGCGTACATTACCACGTTTATAGTAGTCTTGAATGAGTTAACTTGCTTAATGGTCCATTCCTTTATACTAGTTATTTAGCACCCTGGTCATATGTATGTGTATTTTGGTAGCGTCTGTTTCCACGTGCTGTGACTTGGAGATTCTTTGGCGCAACGCTTTACGGGTATGTCGGTGATGAGTGGCAGTGCTTCAGTCTCAGTGGTCCACATGCTGTACCCTCTCGTCGGTTGAGAAAGATAAGGGCGCTAAGTCAATTTTGTACTTCAGACATGTTCATCTTTAAAGTCTGAAAACTAAAGTAATGTAAGTCTCTTCCATTTTTGAATGATATTTCCAAAATAAGACATAATTATTATCAGAAAATGTATCATCACATAGAGTGATAGCGGAGACTCAGACATACGTGTGCAACATGGATTGTGTAACTCAATTTAGCTTAGAAATGACTTACGCCCTTCTCTTTCTAACCCAACGATCTACTCCTGAGAGATTGAACAAGAAAAATGTCCGTCTCGTGAAGTTGTGGTATCTGTGACCTTCTGTTCCCCTTCCCCCAGACTGGTCATGTGACCTGACGTGGAGGAAACCTATTCTCACACCCTAAGACCAACCAGCGGATGTAGGGGCGTAGCTACGTTTCTTTTTTTTTACCGGGAAGGGGGGGGGGGGGGGGGTGGCACAATTGAAATTAGAACAGGCCCGCTTGTCCAAGTGGGCAACCAAGTATTATAACAGAATTGTTCAAATTTTCCTTTGGGGGGGGGGGGGGGGGGGTGGGCACCAGGTTGCCTGACTGGGCAACAAGTCAAAACAAAAATTAATTTTTAGCATTGGGGTACTTAAATGTTGAGTATTTGGAGGGGGGCACAGCATGTACCCCCAGGCCCCCCATGGCTACACCCCCGGAGACCAAGCAGAGTGGAGGATGCCATCTCGATTCCTAATGGGTCCTCTCTGCTCCTGGCTTGAATGAGAAGCTTGTTCAGTCTTATCTGGTTTGTGTTGTTAATGCGTTCGACAGTTGCGCCGTAATCATCTCTTTCTCAACATGACATGAAGTTTGCTAACCCCCCTAACGACCAATCGATGATCTTCATGCCATACCTTTCCCTAGTTTGACTTGCCTAGTCTAGCTGTACCAGACTCGTTTATTTTCAGTATGGTTCCCATTCTTTGCAAGTGAACATCAAATCTATCCAATATTTTAGAAAGTATAATTTCAGACGGTTATAAATTGACAATGAAAATTTCATATTTATGATACAATCATTCTTGTATTTCAATAAGATTTTAAAGGTATTTTTAATCTTTTTTTCAGCTTTATTTTATAATCCGTGCCTTACTAGACTACGTATATCTTCTTTGCTTGCAAGCACATCATCTAAGTAATTATGATATTTTACACGGTAGAAATTCAAATGATTATGAATTGCTTTATAATTTGTTGTTCTGACATGATGAGAATTTTTCAAATGACTTTCTTGACAAAGAGCATTTTGTTGTGATATAACTGACTGATCTATGGTTTATCAATTATGAAAAATTGAAATTTCATAATCACCAAGAAAACAATCTACATGTTTTTCAGTCATGAATTTAGAAAAGCAATTTTACTTTTAATTTAGGGATGTCCTAACTTTTAAGATATTTTTGTAAAATGTCCAAAAAGAAAGATATATATGATTAAGAAGTAAGAACATTGTCAAGTTTAAATCTATGCATCTATTATTACTCCATAGATAAATAATTTAGGGTCTGAATGATTTTGAAAAGTTAGCTAATAGGAATTAAAGCAATGTTCAAGAAATCATGAAATTGTCTTTAAATTCGGGAATGCTTTTACTTTAAATAAAAGCAGTCTGTTGCAGTTTTATAAACGATTGCATGTTTATGTTTCACCCTGTAATTGGACAGTTGAAATTCCAGCATGGCCATGGTGTCATTAAAGGGGAAGGAACTCCTAGCCTTTTGACTTACTGGATGTGATGAGAGCATAACTCTTGTAATTTCTAGTCACTTATTTCCTCATGAATATTCCCAATAATGAAAATAATCAATATTTTATGGCCCACTGTCGTCTGCTTTCAATGCCAACAGGAGGCGGCCATTTCTTCAAATTCTCGCGGTGAAATGACGTGTCAGGTGGAGAACACAAAAGTGGGTTACGATAATGCTATTGTGTTCTCCGCCTGCCACGTCATTTCACCGCGAGTAGTTGAAGAAATGGCCGCCTCCTATGGGCATTGAAAGCAGACGACAGTGGTCCATAAAATATTGATTATTTTTGTAATCGGGAATATTCATGAGGAAATAAGTGACTAGCAATGATAGTAGTTATGCTCTCATCACATCCAGTAAGTCAAAATGATAAGGGTTAATTATTTGGGCTCATCTCTATGCCTTGGTGGGATCACAGGGTTTTGTAGAAACATCAAATAATATAGTGGATGGTAAAGTCTAAGAAAAATATAATGCTGCCATGGCCCATTACTAGATGGATAGAATGATGAAAGTATTTTAATAAACAGATTGATGAATAAAAGAAAGAATCCTAACCGGGATGTCATGATAGATCAATGTTGGACTTATCCCTGTGCTTTGGTTGATATAATCAGGTACTGTACATGTGGATACATCAGGAGTGGTACATGTGGATACATCAGGAGTAGCACATAACAGTGGAATGGAGGGAATGATGAATGAACGAACAGGTACACTAATGAATGAATGAGTGAATGAAGGAATGATTAAGAGGATGTTGGACAGTATGTATTTTGGATCATTCGTTTAGCTTCATTGGATCACAGAGTCGGGTAGACACATCCAGGTATTGTCATCATCACATTTTGATGATACATGTACGAACAATTCTTACTTGTCATATTGATGTGGATGGAATGTTGAACAGACATGCAAACTGATGAGCGGAAAGGTAGACGGATGAGCGGACAGGTAGATGAACGAATGAATGAACGAATGAACGAACGAACGAACGAACGAATGAACGAGAGGATGATGGATCCATTTTGGCTCATCCCAGTGCCCTGGCTCAGAGGCTTGATGCAAATTAGTGGCATCACTGTGCATGGAATAACAAATTGGAATCTTGTCATTTCACCACAGGTAGACAGACAGACAAACAGACAGAAAGACAGACAGATAGACATACAGAATTATGGATAACTGAAACTCTGAGTGAATTGATGAATTGAACAAATGAATGATTTGATCGATTTTGGATGGATATGGATAAATAAAGATTGATTTAATAAATGAATTGATAGATGGTTTAATAAATGGTTAGATTATCGAATGAATAAATGAACAAACAAGCAAACAAATAGGCAAAGAAATCAACTCAATTATTGAATTAATAAATGAGTGAAATCTGAATGAATGAATATGAGCTTGACCTCAAGGCAGTCGTAGTAAACAGTGATACAGTGATGCCCCCCCCCCCCCCCAAAAGGTCTACACACCACTCTGTTTAACGAGCTGGATGTATTTATGGACAGGCATGCTGAATTATGAATGAATAAATGAATGAACGGATGTGAGTTTGAATCGAAGCCAAGCCCTTTTCAGGTGGGCTCGGGGCTTGTAAGTTGTAAACAGCATGTAGTCTACTCTGTACCAGTTTTAGTTTCGACCGAACAAAATGGAAGGGGATCCCTATACAACTTAAAAAGGTTACCGTGAAAGGTTATTCCTCCCCCCCCCCCCCCCCCCTCCATCCCTTTGTCATGTTTGGGTGAGTGAATATGAATGCATATATACTGGTTGACTGACTGACTACCTGAATAAATTATGATGATGATCCATAACAGTTGTATGGCGCCATTGTATCTGTTTGAAACATTCAAATTACAGACAGACTGACTGACTAAATGAAAGAAAGATTGGCAAAATGATTGACTGGCTGACTAACGGACTGAATCAATTCATCGAGCGTATGAGTGAGTGAATGAATGAATGAATAATGGAATGAATGGAAGACAGAATGCCTAATAAAATGAATGAATGAATGAATGAATAAATAAACAAATAAGCAAATGGATGGACGGATGGATGAACACATAAATGAAGGAATGAATGAATTATCGACTGACTGACTGAACGAATGAAGGCATAGATGGATCTCTGACTGAATGACTGAATAAATAATAGACCGAATGACCAAATGAACTACTATAACTGAATGAATGGATCATGAATGGATGGATGGATGGACGGACGGATGAATGGACATACGGACGAACAAACGATCAAATGAACGGACAAAATAAATTGCATGATGGATGTAAGGTTTGAACAGAAGCCAAACCCTCTGATGCTTTATTCTCCTCTGAGCTAGGGGGTTCGCCCAAAGAAATAAGCCGATTATATCCTGGGCTAGGTTTCATAATAATTGCCATTATACCAAGGAGTTCTTGTCTATAAATACATGTATACAACTCCTTTAGTTGAGGATGGACCTTTAAAAAGAATACTGTAATAGATCTATCTACACAGTACACACCTCTGGGTTTGCCATTGCACCCTGTTGATTCTAGAATGCTGGTCGTGTAGAATCTACCTATCTGTTTAAGTATACAGTGCTGCTCATCCCTCTGATGTGTTTGAACATTTGCGATAGGATAGTTCCAGAAATAACTGTTTACCCAGGGGCTGAGATAGTACTTCATATAGTTTAACAGTCTGTGTGCCATTGGCGACTCTAGTCACAATGCTTGCGTATATTCTTGTAGAATCAGATATGTGTTACTTCATACACACAATAGATCAGTTCGGAATGAATTGTTATAAGAGACTTGACTATCTTAATGAACACTAATAGCAAAAAAGCATTACAAAAAGTGATGTGGTCTTAAAGCTAGGCAATATATATATCTGTGTTCTCCAGGTTTTTATGAACAAAAATCAATACTTCCGTACGATGTGTTATGTTTTTGTGTATTTGTGCGAAGAAAAAAAAAAGAAAAAAAAAAAGAAAAAAAAATCCCTACCGACCTACCCTAATTTTTGGTTGCCCGTTACTCCAATCAAACAAATTTTTTTTTTTTGCCTTATGGATAACTGAAACTCTGAGTGCTGCTCATCCCTCTGATGTGTTTGAACATTTGCGATAGGATAGTTCCAGAAATAACTGTTTACCCAGGGGCTGAGATAGTACTTCATATTGGCGACTCTAGTCACAATGCTTGCGTATATTCTTGTAGAATCAGATATGTGTTCCTTCATACACACAATAGATCAGTTCGGAATGAATTGTTATTTAAGAGACTTGACTATCTTAATGAACACTAATAGCAAAACAGCATTACAAAAAGTGATGTGGTCTTAAAGCTAGGCAATACATATCTGTGTTCTCCAGGTTTTTATAAACAAAAATCAATACTTCCGTACTCTAGAAACAGAATTTCTTGATTACTTTGAGATGTTGTGATTTTTGCCCCAATATACCGCAATATCCCTAAATTCTGATCCAAGATAATTAATTTGAACTAACCTAAAAGAATGTAAAATTTCCCATTTGCTGAGGAGAGTCCAGCATTTTTTGATGAATGAGTCACCAGAAAGATTAATTTTTTTATTGCAAAAATTCATATATTTCTGATTTTCTGTGCACTTTTGACCGGATACAGAGATTCCAGTCTCCGTGATAAAATTAATTCAACTTTGGATGACCTCTGTATGAGCTTGGGGTAAATGAAGAAAGAAAAACCACACAAAACAGCCGTTATGTGTTTCTATCAGCAAACTGTTTCAATAATTCATAAATTAGTCCATTCATATTTAATATGATTTATATTTATATATTTATTTTTGTATTTGTTATTTTGTATGATTTCCATGTTTCTCTATCATAACAAAATCTAAATTAAATTCAATTTAATTTAGTTGTATTATGCTGTACATAGGCAATGCTCGAAATTAACTTTTTTTGCTGGTGGCCCGGTCGGGCCAGTAAAATTAGTATTTTTCCAAATTTGGTGGCCCGAAACCAAAATCTACTGGCCCGAAAAAATAAGGAAAAACAAAAGTAAAATGTATACAATAACCATATTCATAGTTTCAGGGTACTGGGCAATACTTTGTATCAAACAAACATTGGATTCTTCATAAACAATATTGCAGACAAGTGAGACAACTCACAACACACTGTTCAAACTTCAAACATGATGTTGAATTTACGGGATTCATAACAAATTAAATTTTTTTTTTTTTAGACACCCTGTAATTTTGTTTAGACACCATGTAGTGAATATTCATGAGCAGCATATATGAATATTCATGATGCTCATTAGATTGTTAAAATACGCAAAATAACTGAAATAACTAACAACGATTTTTAATATGAATTTTTTTTTTATAACAACTGGTTCGAAAATGAGTACTGCTGCTCAAGAATGTATGAATATTCATTAGCAGCAGTGTTACTTGCTCAATTAACTTGCAACTTTTTAACTAACCAATATTTTGTATGTGAGAAAAGGGTATAAGTTGCTGAATGCTACGTATAAAATTTTTTTTTTTGCTTGCCGATCGGGCCACCAAACATTGAAATATGCGCTTTTTACTGGCCCGACAGCAATTTTTGGTGGCCCCGGGCCATCGGGCCTATGCTAATTTCGAGGGTTGACATAGGAGAAGCTATTGGTATCAAGCTCAGAACTGTAAGTAGCTACATGTATATATTGCAGGTCACACAATTCCTCGCTCACAATTCATGAATGGAAAGAACTAATCACATGATCACTGGAAGCTAGTAGCTACAGTATGTCGGCCACATGACTTTACCTGTAAATGCAAACATTTGATCCGATCAATAGTGCGTATTGACCAGACTGCCGGTTTACCCTAGATATAGTTAACCTCACAAGTGTACACATTAAATGTGCAAACATGACTTTTCATCTGTAGACCCAAACAGTGAAACAAAAATATACAGGGCCTCAGGGCGAAAATAGCCCCTGGCCTGAAAATGCCTAAAAGGTCCCCCGAATACGAGAAAAGAGCCCAGGTAAATTTGCATAGCTCATGCAAAACAAATATTAGAGTGCTTTTTTATGCAGGATAGCTTTAAAAGTAGCACCGCATAAATACATTTTATTTTTTTCCCCTGGACCCAACATCATATAATTGTAAGAGACAGTGTGTTTGAACTTTGAAGGGGACTGAAAATGGAAAATTGGAAGCAATTAAAGGAAGATTTCTACCAAATATCATCGCTAAATGAATTGTGTTCTCGCATCAAGTGCTTTTGAGGAACTTTGTACCCAATTTATTACACCATTTCAAGGGGCTTTATGCAGGGGGTGCAAATAATAAATGCCTAGTACATGTAGTTTTGGGGGCATATCATTCACATTATCTAAAGTAGGGAATGTGTAATATATAATAATCATAATAGCAATACCAAGATCATATAGTTTAAAATAATGGGTTTAATTTTTCATTTGAATAATAATGTACATTATTATTCAAATGAAAAATTAAACCCATTATTTTAATTTTTTAGAATAATAATGTACATTATGTAATTGATCCGATCAATAGTGCATATTGACTAGACTGCCATGTGCAAACATGACTTTCCATCCCAACATACATTACAAGAGACAGTGTGTTTATACTTTGCAGGGGGCTGAACATTTAAAATTGGAAGCAATTAATAATGTTTCTACCAAAAATAATCGCTAAATAAATTGTGTTCTCGCATTGAACTTTGAAGAGTGCTTGTGAAGAACTTTGTACCCAATTTATTACACCTATTCCAGGGACTATATGCAGGGGGTTTGTCTGGTAGTTTTTTTTTGTGCCATATTATTCTCGTTATCTAAAGCAAAGGTCTAGAAAGAGAATACATATTATATAATAGCAATACCAAGATCATACATGTAAATGTGTAATATAACATGTAATGGGTTTAAATGTTCAGGACGTTTTGGAGGAGCAGAGTGTGCATTGTTCTAGGGAAGCAGGGGATGTACACATGTATTAAATAGAAAATGTTTTTAAAAAAGGGTCTACACATGTACATGTATGTAAAAGAAGCGAGAAACCAAAAACGTTTTCTAATGCTGAAAGTAATATGGCAATATTGAAATATAGATTAAAGTTAAGAGGTGTACACAATAAAAGTCTGTTATCATACAATAATTGTTGAACTCATTTAAAACATTTTTTTGTTTGATGACCCTTCATTCGGTTAGTCCACGCATTTGCCATAGAGCATTTTGGGGACCCTGGGCCCTGTAACAAAAAAGATTCACGATTAATCGTATAATTGATCATGGTATACAGTAATAGCTTGTTTGCTCAATACATTGATCATACAGTATCATGAATCTGATTGTTACTGGGTCCTGGACAGGTGAAACCTGAAGATTACATCACCAGAAGATCACAGACTTTGGTCTTATCATGGATCCATCATCCATGGTCTTATAAAACATGTCAATAAGTTCTTCATCTTGCCACTTTTAAGGGGGTATCCCACTGAGAGGCGAACGTTTGCGAACGTTAGCGAATATAGCAAATTTGGGATTTCGCCAGGATTCGTTAAAGGTTGCAAAAGGTTCGTTAAAGGTTGCAAGCGCTTGCAAGAAAATTCGCAAACGGTTTTAATAGTCGCAAACAGTTTTTCTTGTCGCAAAGAAATTTTGGACATGTTCAAAATTTCTTTGCGAATTAATTTTTTCGCAAACGTTCGCAAACGGTCGTAAGACGGTGTCGCTAACGTTCGCTAATGCTACCGATTACATGAACATATGGTTCCTAAATGCAATCGACCCATTGAGCGGCGAATGTTTACGAACGTTTGCGAATTTTGGATTCGCCAACTTTTCCGACAAATGTTGGCAAAAATCAGGGTGGCAGCGGAAAACCCTGATTTTCGCTAACATTCGCTAACATTCGCTAACATTCGTCAGAAAAGTTGGCGAATCCAAAATTTGCAAAATTCGCTAACGTTCGCAAACGTTCGCCTCTCAGTGGGATACCCCCTTTAGCTGAGGGAAACCTACTATTACTACTTCTTCTTCTCCCTCCGCTCTTTCTGAGGTCAAGCGTGCCGAATCCCACACACTATTCCATATATTCTTGCTGGCAGAACACTAGAATTAGCATTTAACTAAACATCTAAATGCAAGACGATCTGAATATAATATATATCCTCTGCTAGTCTAACCCCATTGACATTCAGCTGTGAAGTTTGTTCTGCCAGACAAGGCTTGTTTGACGTGGACTAAGCTCTTTCCATTCTATTCATTATAACAATCGTGTAATAACTTAATGTCCCTTTCATCAAGTGTGTACTAAAAGCGTTAAGCAGCTCCAATGCTCTTGACCATGCAGTGTTTGTCATTTTGTTGGTTGACAAAGAGGAGGGCGCTAAGTCACTTTTTGTACCTCAGAGATAATCATGTTTATAGTTTGAAAGCCACATACACACTCTAGAAATCAATGTAAGCTCTCTTCGATAATTGTGGAATGCTCCCAAAATTAAGTATCTGGAAGTTATCTGAAAATGTTTGCATCATGTAGAGGAGGCTCTGACCTACAAGATGGCCGTATGGCCATACAGCGTATGCTTAACTCAAGTTAGACAAAAAATAGACTTAACGACCTTATCACTCTCACACGGCAATTCATAAATACAATTGTGTAATAACTTAATGTCCCTTTAATCAAGTGTATACTAAAAGGGTTAATACCCTCCAGAGTCCAATGCTCTTGACCATGCAGTGTTTGCCCACCACTTGTTTGAGATCCCCAAATCTGAGGGGATTTCTTTTCTTTCTTTTCTCCCCCCTCTAAAAGTTCTATTATCATGGTCCTAAAAGCTCTTCCATGAAGCAACGCTCGAAATTAGCACAGGCCCGATGGCCCGGGGCCACTAAAAATTGCTGCCGGGCCAGTAAAAAAATCAAATTACCAATGTTTGCTGGCCCGATCGGGCCACCAAATGTTGAAACCATTGTGCAGACAATCATGTGAATTATTTGCAAATTTGTTACCTCACAAACAACGCTTGATAACGCTTGATTTGTGATTCAAAAAGAGAAGAGAGAGCGATCGTAAATCAGTTAAATCGCGCAAAGCGCATGCACTTTTCACAAGTAGAAAATAAAAAGACGCAACTCTCTCTCCCCAGCTCTCTCTCCCCCTCTCTCTAGCTCTTCCCCCATCGCATTCTCAGCCCTTTATCTTTTGTTTGTGTTGTCAGCGATCCCACATGCACGCTCGCGATATTTTTTTTGTGCAATTTTTTTCTGCACGATCGGGGTTGTAATTCTTTTTTTCAGACCATAATAATAGTCCATTTTTACAGATTTTATGAAGGAATCATCATAAAAAGGTATGAATATTGTGCTTACTCATGTAATATTGTCTTGACAAATTGATTATGCTTGCCATTTATGAATTATTTTGCCGATTTTTAAAGCCCAGTCCCATACATGTGTTTTTTGGTTAGTGATATGAAGTTTCAAAAGTTGACAAGATCGAACATGAAAACTTCCTTAATTTCATAATTTGGTGTCTCCAAGAGGAGACTGAACTGATTCAATGTTGGGTTTCATTTATTCAGTTATAGATTGTGATTTTAAGCAAGACATTTTCAATAATTCACCTAATAATGTCTAAGATTCAACTCTGTCTCTAGTCTCTACACAAACTTAATTAGACTAGTCATTTTACTTTTGTTCTTCTTTATTTATTCGGGCCAGCAGATTCTGGTTTCGGGCCACCAACATTTGAAAAATACTATTTTTACTGGCCCGACCGGGCCACCAGCAAAAAAAGTTAATTTCGAGCGTTGCATGAAGGTACACAGGAATGACCCACAAGTCAAAGTATTTAAAGTTATGATTCTGAGGCCTACAGGCTACATAGTACAGCGTAAAGTGGTAAATTTCACTTTACACATACAGTGAAGTTTTTATACTATTTAACACCCACATGTATATAATATGTGTATTCAAGGCTTTTTTTATAAATATTTTATTATTCATCTTTAATATTCTTCCAATCAATATACAATACAATTATCATGAACAATAGAATACAGATGTAGCACATAAAATGCAATGAATCGTAAAGCCCAGGACCATGACATAATAATGTGTAAACACAGTATGCCAATGGCAGAGCAAGGAAAAGGGATACAATTACAAAGTAACTATACATACAGGTTCAAGAGACGAACCCATAAAACAAAGTTTTGGTACTATTTAACACCCACCTGTACATATAATATGTTTATTCAAGGTTATAAAAAACTGTTCAATAAATAAAAAAAAACACATACTTACATTCCATAAGAAGGTCATAAAGGGTACTTTAAAGGCAGTGTATCTCTTTTGCATGCACCATCAAGTTTATTGAAACCCCCTAAGTAGAAAACACAAGGATACTAATGAGTATCATTACGGTTCTAGCTCATGATGTTTTAATGACTAGAGTAGAGAAGACAAATCTATAGAAAAAAGTTGTTAATCTTTTATTGTATGTGATGACATTTTGTCATTCTTTGCTTGTAATTTATGTTCACTTTAACATATATATATTGTCAGATAATTGCAGTGAAATAATAAGTACATTAAAAAAAAGTTCTCACATTTCATTTGTTGCACATTTTAATGCAATTTAATCTAAAGGAGCCAATTGAATTGTGTACAAATAATAATTTAATAGAAATTAATTTAAGCAAAAACAAAAATAGGTATTAACAATAGCTCTAGCATTTAAATAATTACAGCTAAGTTGAGCAAAGGTCACTTAATTATTTATGTACATGTTTCCATGATAATGTTAAACAGTCAAACCTCTTATAAATGAAAGTTCAATGTAGGCCATGTTGGTATTTGATGCCCTATCCACACATAAATTGTAGTAGGAAGTTTTACTCTGATACCAATGTCCAATCACTTCTAATCTTGATATTATACAAACCCCTTATTCATAATTGACATGTTTTTGAATTTGTATATGGTCAGTAATACCACGCTCTAATATTGTCTAATCTTGGTATTATGCAAACCCTCAATTCTCATCTGACATGTTTTTGCCATCACATCAAGCTTTAATATCAGAAGCTTCAATTGAACTATCTGATATCTCGCGGGCATTTGATTTGTGTTACAGTATAATTTGTCATGCCAAATTAGATAATATCAATGTATTGTAAGTCCATTAGTACTCTGTTCCATTCTGGTTCGATTATAAGCGTCTCCGACAGTACAACAATCAAGTTGTTACCAATTTGGTTTTGATTTTATAAAAAGATAAATAGTAATATCTTTTTCTACGCAGAGAGACTGACATTGCCTAAGGACTGCATAGGAGGCTAATGACGTCTCCAGCAAGAATATGACAATAACAAATTATTACAAAATTTGGGGTTTTTATTTTGAGATTGATATGTATTTTTCTCACAGAGACTGACATTGATTGCCTCAGGTCTCAGCTAGGAACTATTAAAACTTCTCCAGCAGAATAGGACAATAAAATTATTACCATTACCAAATTTGGCTGCTTTGATTTTGAGATTGATATGTGTTTCTCACATAATTATAGAGACTGACATTGCCTCGGGAACTAACTAAATGTCTCCCGCAGAATATGACAATAAGATTATTACCATCACCAAATTTGGGGGCTTTGATTTTGAATCCTTTAAAAAAAAATTACATTGAGACTACCTTATTGCCCAAGGGGTGCAGCCTTATCCAACATATGGGTGCTGTCACATATCCCCGGATAGCGTAAACTGATGCCCAACGGATAGAAAATTTGCAAAATCAAATTATCCGGTGGAGAAAGTACATACAAGTCTCCATTGCTGCATGCACAACACTTTTTGCGGGATTAAAACAACGGACATATCCTGACAAGGAATGCATTCACCGAACAAGAAACGGACAAGATATTAGGAAACGCATACGAACGGATTGATAATTTGGCTCGCCGTCGGGCGTCCGTTAACGCTATCTGGTGATATGTGACAGGGGCTCTAGGAGTTCATTGTCCCTTTGTAAACGCACTGATATTTGTTCTGTCAATATGTGATATACTCCCACTCCCTCCTTAGTTCAAAGATATGGCTCTCAAAAGAGATCTACAAACAGGTCATTAATTTTTTATGTTATTTTTTTTTGTTGAATAAAAATCAGATTTGACACGGTCATTTATCTCTTCGGCGAATGTCACTGTCGAGGTTTGAACATCACCCTATTTTTTAAATGTTGAGTCTGATGTTTTATTGACAAATTAATGCAGAATGTTACAGTTAATGATGCGTGCAGTACACTGTACATTGTTAGAAAAAAAAAATTGTGTGTAGAATTTGAAAATGTTGGTATTGAATATGGAGTTTAGTCAATTGTCACATCGGTCCAAAATTATAGAAATATCTTGACAACATTTAACTGGATATGATGGCTGTTCATTTGATGATACTTTTCCCACCAATATTATTTGTATATATGAGAATTATAATCTAATTCTAATGTCATAGTTATTGCAGCTCAAATGTGTGAATGGTTTTGAATGTTTTCATTAAATTGACCACTCATGAATTGCACATTATGGAGAACTCACATTGACAGACCACGTTTTGAGGATTGGCGGTTCAACGGACAGGGGTCATTAGGATTTAGGGTGGGGTTTGAGAGGGAGATTATTATAATATGGTTAGACATTTCTCTACAAAACATGTCTTAGATAGTATGCAAATTTATGACCATTGAATTGTATTCTGTTATGAAAGTACAGTATTTTGTATATGTATAAGGCAATATGAATACAATTACAATTGGAGGGAATTATGACTTACAGTAATTGGAGGGGTAGTGAAGGAACAATTTTACGAGTTGCATTATAGCCCTTTTTTCCTATGATCAGTGACAACTGGACCATTTCAAATCTTGGGTCAAAATCCTCTAAAGTCTCAATTTTCTGTCTGGCCAACCACATAATTCCAGATTACTGAAAACCTGAAAAGACTTCAGGTAGTATAATTGTAAAAGTCACCTAACTGTAACCAGTATGACAGTACATGTATGTAGGTCCATGCTGTAACACACGTAAACAGTAGCTGCAGGTCTGTTCACACTTAAACCTGTTTACGTAATCTTTTTGCAAGTTTTTGGAGATGATTTTAATAATTAAGTTGATTACAACACTGCAGCTTGTTCACATCTAAACGTATTTTATCATTTTAGAGACAATTTAATTCAGTTGAATAAGCCAGTTCGTAATTAGACTATGGAGCTTGGGTGACGACAGAGGGCGTAGTCCGATATTCCATCAACGGGCTATCAACGTACAGTAAAGTGTATGCTATCATGTCATTTTACCGGATAATTTTAGTTTGACAGCATAAAACAAACATTAGATGCATAAAATCAAAGTGGAAATTATACGAGCAGCTGCATAAACTCATAAAGAACACATTTGATGTAAAGTATATTCAAGAATTTACCGATTTTTCTCCATATCAACTTTCTTGTAATCATCTTTCTTGTGAATGATCTAGGTGAATCATTCACACGCAATAATGCTACAAGGCGGGCGATAAGCATACCACCCATTCGTACAATGTACCGTTCAAAATTGAAC
This sequence comes from Echinarachnius parma, assembly GCA_037951105.1. Classification (NCBI taxonomy): domain Eukaryota; kingdom Metazoa; phylum Echinodermata; class Echinoidea; order Clypeasteroida; family Echinarachniidae; genus Echinarachnius; species Echinarachnius parma. Next base: position 28,137 of record JBAMJV010002474.1, read on the forward strand.
GCTATGTTTTAGGACGCCATCGGCAAGGAAAACAGACGGGATATAATATTTCTTTCTACATGTTGCACGGTCTTCAAAACAAGAAAGTCGGTAATCATTATCAATTTATATAAATTGTGGATCACATAAACGAAATTTTGTTTGCATTTGCTAATAAATGGAGAGAGAAATCAGCCGGCAAAAACTGTTTTTGCGTTGGATGGTGCAGCAAGCGGAAGACGATAATCTCCGCACAATGCTATGTACACTATTATGTACACCTATACGTGCGTGCTAGCCAGGCCAAGCAAGGCTCAGTGAAATTATTGATCAATAAATATCATCATTACACATGAATAACACATTCTATCAAACCGGTTCTTGTTCTATGAAATAGTACATATTATGCTATTAACCTTTGATGTGGTGAATACAAAAACGATGGGCTTATTTTTATCCTGATCCAGATTTTAAAAACGTAAACAAATAATTCGCATTCAATTGCACGTGTGGCTCCTTTGATTCTCACGATCGATGGAATATCAAAATACCCGGAAGTAAAATACGCGCATGCGCAGATTGTAACTACGAACTGGCTTATAATCACTGCAGGCTTGTTCACATTGAATTTAATACGTTTGGAGACAATTTAGTCAAAGTAGTCAAACTTTCTATTATGTTCATACTACACTACTCAAAAAAGGATCACTTTTTATTTTGTGTATAATTTTAAAATGACATATTTTACTCCTGAATGACCTCAAACACACTGTAATCAATATCACATGTCTTTCAGTTGTTGCATAATGTCTCTTGCATCATTTTCTTATTCCAATGAGGACACCATCTAGTCAAACAAATAATGAAATAACTAGGTAAGACCTCACAAAAATACAAGTTAAGAAAAAAGTGATCCTTAACTTTTTTTGAGTAGTATATATAAACTAAATCTGTTGGGAGAAAATTTAATTTGACGATAACACACATTTTTATACACAGAGATATATTTGGCTTACACGTTTCCACTTGAACTAAGCTAACATGCCCTTAAAAATGAATGTAAAGTGAACGAGACCATTGAAAGATCGCATACAGTCATAAATGGAAAAATGAAAATGGATCTTATTTAGTTATATTTATCTATTTATTTTCATTGCATGAAATACAATCCCTAAGGAAGTCAACAAATTTAACTAAACTAAATTAAAAATAAGCTAAAAACGTATGCCATTACAAATAACGCATCCAGTTAAAATGAAAAATGTGAGTGGTTCTCATTTAGGCTAATTATCTTCGTTGCATGACTGAAAACGGCTACTTATAGGAAGTCTCAACAGTCTGGTGCCCGGTTTAACGACTGTTTTCTGAGCTTTTGAACCCAAATCCTTCTCACGCCAGACTAGTAATTTCAATCCTCTTTTCCCTTCCGTTAATTTAATTAGGTAATTTCAGACCTTTTATGTCACTCCCAAAAAAGTATCCCATAATACGCCAATCATGTGATACTGTGTGTGTCCAATGCTCAATTTTTGGACATGTCCACTGGCCCGGAGCCACTTCAAATTTATCTTCCTCCTACCAAAGTTCATAAACTTGCTAAATTTGTTAAGAATTGAACTCTGTGAAATTTTACAGCCCTGGGCCCCTTTATGACTTTCGGGGCTCTTTTTGGCATTTCGGGGGCTCTTTTTGGCATTTTGGGGGCTAAATCGACCTGAGCCCCCGTATTGTTTCTTCTCTGATAGATGAAATATATTGTATACCCTGTTTCCATAGATACCAGATATGAAACTTGGAGGAAAAATAATAGCCTCCTCAACAGGGTAGGAAATATACGGGGACTGAGGGCGACTGTAACCCATAATTTTCAAAATAGTCCCCTTAAATGAGTAGGTACATGTAGCCCCTAAAATGACCATGGTGTATTATGATAAATATTTTGTGATATCCATCAGATTGAAAAAGTAGCCCCCTAAAATTAAAAATAAATTCTTTCCTTGTTCCTCAAGTTCTTTTGAAAGCAGTGTGCAGAAGGTAAAATAGCTCTTGTATGCCAATATGTTACTTTTTATTTTGTCTGTATTCTCTGTTCTGCGCATCGTGACTATTATGTCCACAAATTTATGATACACATATATGTGAAACCCCGTAAAGGGGCTTTAAACATGCTCTAAATTCTCTGAAGGCTTGGTTATGATATCTTAAAATATAACTTTGCTGCAAATGTTTTCCTTTTTCTTACAATTATGTAGAGGTTTATTTTATGCGCACATAATAGATGTCTGAGTTTTTTAGTTCTGTATGTATGGCTGTCTGAGTGTCTAAGCTTTATGACTATTCAGTGTCCACAAATGATTCTGGAAACTGGGTCATTCATAAGTGGAATGTTTGGGGGAACATAGGCAGAGGGGGATTTTTTTGTGTGTGATTTTGTAGAGCCCCACTGAAGTTTTTTATTTTTATTATCTGCACATGAATGTCTGGAGTGGTGTTAGTATCACTGTCTGGCCTTTGTTACCATTCAAAGAACTGACAGACATTATGTGCCATGTTATAATGCCCACAGGGGGTCTCAATCTAAGCCTGTTTATGCTAAAAGTGTTTCATCTGACTGAGGAGGGGGGGGGGGGGGAGGGGGGGGAGGGAGGGGGAAATTTGTTTTTACTTGAAATACAGTACAGTAGATGCAAGAACATATTATGTGTGTTGAATTTAAAGACCAATCCATGTTTTTGTACTCTCACAGATCTATTGATTCTCTAGTTAAGGATAATATCATGGTCATTTTTAAAATATACTTACACTGGGCTCGACACTCCCGCTGGCCCAGGGCCAGTGAAATTGAACTTCGGGTCAGCAAAAATGTACAAATGTCATATTTTGGTGGCCCGATCGGGCAAGCTGATTTTCAACCCGACATTGAAACAATTTGAAAAATCTTGTTTTCTTCCATGTCATGCTTCATCTATAATCACAGGTTTGACCAGAAAAGAGTCATATTTTTAGTAGTAAAAAGTTTACTCATGAAATGAAATTTTTCGGGCCAGTACATTTTTCTTTCGGTCCACCAGAAAACGGGAAACAATTATTTCACTGGCCCGATCGGGCCAATGACAAAAAAGGTAAGTTCATCTAAATGAGAGGAAAGTTGTGAAACATTCCTCTACTTCAAATATATACAAGAAGAGATGGTGTTGAATTTAAAGACCAATTCATGTTTTTGAACTCCCCAAAAGCTATTCGAATCTCATACCCATTTGAGACAAATTGATTTTGATATAACATGCATTCCCCATAGACCCACAACCCAAGTATTTAATGACCAGTCCTAAAGGGATTTTGTTGACCGTGACAGTTGATTAACTGACCATTTGTTAGCTTGTGATCGGTATTGATGACTGGACATTAGGGTTCAACATTGACCATGGCTAGGCATAAGAGTTTGACATTGCAACTGATCGATAGTGTTACATGTATATCAATCATCAATATCAACGTGTGTGGTTTGAAAACTTTTCTCATATCTTGCCGCCCCCCCCCCCCCCCACCACCGTTGCAGAAAGAGTTACAATTGTTTGTAAAATTGCAATTAATTGCAAGTCGAAAATATGCACATTTGACCCAATCAGATTTGCGCATTTAGTCACATGTTCGGACTAGTGATTAATTGTGAATTACAATTTATTGCATATCTTTCTCCAAAAGGGGCCATAATTATGATGTAAATGTTTCTACTGATGGCAACTACTTTATTTTGACAATCATATTCCTGCTATTTGTTGTTATATTTGAGCACAAGCACAAGCCTCCACACTAACTTTTGTTTTCTCTACTGGCCCATTTGAGCAAAGTACTTAGTCCACAATATGGATGTGCAAATTCAAAAGTCCATAGGAACACGATATAGTCATCTGTTGCAACTTCAGACACATACGTAGGTATCACTTATTGTCTTGTCACTTCTAACATACTTTTTCCGTCTTCTTGAATATTTTGACAGGTTTCTCCTGGCTTTGTAATATTTTGACGTATATTAATTATTGGACATGAGATTCTAGTGTTCAACAAATTTATTCTTGCCTTGACCATGGCTTTGAGAGTGAAGGTTTGACTTTGCTGGGACTAGAACTACTCGTTCATCACAGGCAACCTGTGCAAGTTTCACCTTTGGTACCATGGGCATACTTGCATCAGAGGGGCTGATGTCCTTTGCTCACTTACTTAATATCTGCCCAGAAATAAGGATTTATGGACATGATTTGCCCTGAATACGACAAGAGCTTGCCCTGAAAATCACATAGTTTGCCCAAATATTTTTGTTACCAGGATGGGGGGGGGGGGGGGGGGGGAGACGACGCTATAGCCCCCTTCCCCACAGCCTCGTAGTCGTAAGTCATGCCTGTGTTAGGTACTAACCCCTTGTTCACACACACAATTTTCAGCCCTTAATCATGACTAAAGAATCAGCAGCTGACTATAGAATCAGCTTCCCATTAAAAATTTGTGTGTCTGAATGCTTACTAACGAAACGACGTATCGCTAGAGATGACTAGCGATACGCTGGTTTTATCATCGTTTCATACGAGAGCTGACTATAGAATCAGCCCGAATTTGTGTGTGAACGTCCGTAGCTCGCTTTAGTGATGATTAAATCGAATCGTCACTAACTGGGCGTGGCTTAAAGCGAACGTTCGCGCGCACAGGGAGAACTGACCTCTCATTTCGGCAGACGGAAAAAAAGGACAACACACTGCGCAGTAGTAAACTGCGCACCCATACGATGTTTGGGGGAGTTCGGCACCACCTGTGAACCAGCTGTTGTCCGATATGCTCTGTGTGTGTGTGAACAACGACCAGGTTTGATTTAATCATCTCTAGCGATACGTCGTATCGCTAGTGATGATTCTATAGAGATGATTAAGGGCTGAAATTGTTTGTGTGTGAACACGGGGTAAGACCCAGGTATGCCTGGGATGTAGTCCATATTTTACAGACCCTTTGTTCTACATTGGTACATGGTCCATGAGCTATGAAATACAACAAGTCATGTCAGAATATTTGTGAATCAATCAGCTGAATTGAAAATGTGACTACGAAAACTTAGGTTTGATTTTTTTCAAGTTATTATAGATGGTAAATCTTAACACATTTACGTTTTAGCTGTTATGCTATTTAATAGAGAAAAAAAAAAGTTTTGTTGTTGAGACTAGACTTTGATTATAGTAAATCTGAACTGTTTGACCCAGTTGCATCAAGTGAAGATTATCTTGTCAAATTTGGTTGTGAAAACTTGGACAAATCACCTCATTTCACTGCAGAGGTAAAATGAGATTGTACATTGTAGATGTTTAAAAGTTGTATGCTGTATGGTCTTATTGGAGGGAAGGTTCTTTATTATGGTTTAATACCATCCTCTTGGCTCTTCATTGAGTTCAATTGCTAACAGGTTTCCTGAACGAGAAAGCAAAGTAAATATTGTCTTTTTTTTATGATGACCTTTTACATGTGGCACTAGAAATTAGTTTTGTGCTTGCGGCCCTGGGCCTTCATCTGCAACATATTTAGGCCTTCATTCAGCGTGTTCACACACAAACATTTTCATCCCTTAATCATGATTAAACCAAACTAACTCTTCTGTTCACACACAAAGCCAATATTCCACAACAGCTGGCTTCCAGGTGCACCGAACATCGTATAAGTGCGCAGTTTGCTACTGCGCAGTGTGTTGTCCTGTTCGCGCGAACGTTCACGTTAAGCCACGCCCAGTTAGTTACGAGTCGTATAGCTAATCATGATTAAAGCGAGCGATCGTCGTTCACACACGAACAGAGCGTGATTCTATAGTCAGCTCTCGTACGAAACGACGATAAAACCCGTGTTTCGTTAGTCATGACAAATGATACGTTGTTTCGTTAATCAGCGTTCAGACACACGAATTTCATCGTATAGCTAATCAGCAGCTGATTCTATAGTCAGCTGCTGATTCTTTAGTCATGATTAAGGGATGAAATTTTTGTGTGTGAACACGGGGTAATACAATTAACTGACTTCTACATACATGCTTTTCCATTGTTTGTGGAATTGTGGCCACCTATGCCTGGTTTTGGGCCACTTACTCAGGCCGCCATGTGAAAAGGAAAAAGTTATTTTGAGATCTGCCTAATTTGTTGCTTTCTGCTAAACAAACACGGCCCTGTAGTATATGTACTGCAGTAGATGTTTTTGTAGGAAACAGAATAGATTCCTTGTCCATGCTTTTCTTTTTCAAATAAATAATTCTCTTCCCTTGAAGTGGTTTAAAAATTATGAGAGAAAGTAAGATGTAGAAGCATAACTTGGCCCTAAAACAAATAGGATGAGCTAGTAATAGGTATTGCTTCCTATTGGACAAACAAGGTTTACAATGTATATGTTGTTTTCTTCAGGAACAGAATAGATTCACTGTCTATCAGTCTATGCTTGTCTTTTTTAGAATAAATAATTCTCTTCCCTTGAAGTGGTTTACAAATTATGAGAGAAAGTAAGATGTAAAAGCATAAATTGGCCCTAAAACTAATAGGATGAGCTAGTAATATATTGCTTCCTGCTGGACAAACAAGGATCAGCTCATAAATAGCCCGAACCTACTGTCCCATGTTGTCTTCCGAAACAGAATAGATTCACTGTCAACGTTTGGAATTCAGCCTTGTCAATTTTTATACCTCCATCCCCTAAATCCGCAGAGAAAATAAGCAAATAGTGCAGATTTCCTCCAAAGCTCCTTTGTTGGAACAGGAGGAGGGGGGGGGGGGGGGGGGGGGGAGGGGTTGGTTGAGTGCCTAATACCAATAACTCTTTCCTAGAAGAGTAAGCAGAAGAAGGGGGACAGGGAGGGAGGATCAAACTGGGGAATGGGGGAATCAAAACTGACCCCAAGGAAATCCAAACACAGGCTGGTGTTATTTTTGAAAGTGATCAGCCCTTGTTATTTTCCCTGACTTTTTAAATAATTTTTTTTTACAACCAAGCTTCCTATAGATATTAAACCAGCCAAACAGATGATTTGTATATAACCACATCCCCAAAAGAAGGGAGATATCTGTGTGCTGAGATGGATAGATCTTTTTGGTTAAAATCAGGGGATTTTTTAAAGAGAAAATATGAAAGAGAAGACCTGAAAGAAACCTAACTCTAGTAATTTTAGGCTTATATCAAAGTGTTTCCAATATACAACAACTATTCACAGTCTGGGAGAACTGAATGGAAACAAAATATATACAGTCAAACCTGTCTTAGTGGCCACCTGTCTAAGCAGCCAACCTGCCTATAGTGGCCACGAAACATGAATCCCTGCAGAGAAAACAATGGAGTTCCCTTTTTTAAATAATGAAAGAAAAGATGGAACTCGTATGTAATTTAGGTCGTAATCTTATTAAGGTCCAAAGCAAATTGAGGAAAGTGACAAGTTCACATAATTGTAGACAAAAGTGAGAGAGTTCTTTCAAACATTGTAATAAGAATCCAGACACTCATGTGAAGTAACGGTTTTGCAGTAAACACCTAAGGCCAAGGGCAGTATTGAATGTCATTGCATGACTACATGTAGTTGTCTTGCAGTGATGTAGCAGGAGGGGGGGGGGGGTGCTCTTGGGACGAGCCCCCCTCTCTTGGGCTTTTTGTTTGTGCTTGTCGCTTGTCACTTGTTGCTTGCTTGTAAGCCAGTAGTTTTGCTTTAAAGCTTTAAAGCTTTGAATATCTCAAATCCAAAAGCTTCCGGGGGCTCCACCCCCTGAACCCCATCTGAAGGGGCTTGCGCTTACATGTATGCGCTCGCAGGTTGGAGTCCCCCCTTGCAGAAATCCTGGCTATGCTACTGCAATTTAAGTTGTCTTGTAACCTGGGTAACAAGCTTTTCTTCTGTTTATATTTTATAGCTGGAAATTAATAAAAGGAGCAAACACTTCAGGGGGGTGTTTCACAATTAAAGATCCTACATTGAACGCAACTTTAAGTTGGACTTAAACATTATGGAAAGCCATCAGTTTCTTTGAAGTAGTTTTTAAAAATAATTCTTATAAAAGGCATAAAATGTTGATTCAAATCATATATACAGTATGTTCTATTATCAAAGAGATTTCATGTTCTTGATGTAACATTTATGAAAAGTCTAAAATGCTTGCATTTGTATTTTGAATATGTTTCATTTCAAGGCTACAAATGGCTTACCATACTTTTAAAGTCCAACTTAAAGTTAAGTTCAACTTAGGATCTTTGTGAAACACCCCCCTGGGTCTCTAGTCCAGGTTCTAGACTCAACTGCAAAACAGTAAAATTCTGTCTGCCAGAAAGAAAAAAATCATTTATTCAGTTGATCTTTGGCAGCACCTTCCATTTCTAGGACCCAGCCGGCCCAATCGCGAGGCGCAAACACTTTTCCGTCTAATTTTTAAGCCTGACTATTTACATGTCTAAAAAAACACTGTCATTCAACCTGGGTCAATATTTGGTCGCTTACCATCGGTGTGCGAGTGTGTGTTGTACACAATGACCGATGTATAGGATGTCAGACTCGTTGAATGGGGTCTATGTTGTCGAGTGGACCGAAGTAATCTGAAAGATCAAAATATTTGTGTCTTAAAAAGTGAATTTGCATCCCTTTACCCCTAAACCAAAAAAAGAAAGCAATTGTAGCGCAGGAATCAATGGGTTGGACAAGATAAAAATGGCTTTATTCTCTTCAAAATATGTACATGTCATAAACTATGTTGCAATTAATTCTAAGTTGGACTTAAAAAGTATGGTAAGCCATTTGTACTTGTAGCCTTGGAATAAAATATATTCAAAAGCAAAAATGCAAGTATTCTTGACTTTTCATAAATGTTTCATCAAGAACATGAAATCTCTTTGATAATAGAAAATATATATGATTTGAATCAACATTTCATGCCTTTTAAAAAGGATTTTTATAATACAATAAAAAAAAACTAATGGCTTTCCATACTTTGTAAGTCCAACTAAGAGTTACATGTAAGTTCAACTTAGGATCTTTGTGAAACACCCCCTGGTCCCTTGAAAGACTTCCATGAACCTGATTCTATATTTTTCCCCTCCCATTTTCCTTATTGCTTCTGTTTCTCATTTCTCCAGAAATTGTTTTATTTATTTAGGACTGCCAAACCCTGATGGCAGGAAAAGTCCTATGAAAATAAATGGGTGTCCACCTGCAATCCTTTAAAAAATCATTTAACCAGTTCCCTGCTAGATTTGGTTTTCCCCATAGAGTTAATACAGGACCCAGCAGGTTCACATACATATAGGCAATTGATTTCTTTTTTGACTGAGATAATTACTTCAATCAGTTTATTCAGTTCACAAAGGTTCATGAAGGCGTGAAAGAGTTTTTCAGGGAAGTTTTGAATCACAGCAGAATGTTGATATGAAAGAAAACCGATGGTGAAGTGTTAATGTATTCAATAAGATTTTGTCTATTGGTTCAGGATGATGTCTTGTTAGTCTAAATTTATGAAGTGAATTGTGAACTGCCAACTTTGGTCGCAGGGCTCCAAATTAGCACTGGCCAATGTGCTTGAGGGCCACCAGTCCTTGGGCCACCATCGATCATTTGGTTATAATGTAATACCTGACCGGGCAACCATTTGAAATACAGTTCTTATTATGTTTTTCTTTGTTTGAGGGCCCCTAATTCCTGATTAGGGAAAACGAATATCTTAAATCATAAATTGAGTCAAGCTTCTAAGTACCGGGCTTGACAAAATCACAATATCATGGAGGAAATGAATTACGTGGCCTCGTTCAAAGGAAATCATTAACAATCATATGTAATGTTCGGTAGCCCATAATGGCCTGTAGAATTTAGCATCAATGAAACAATTTTTCAGTGGCTCTGGGCCAGCAGTCCTTCACTTATTTCAAGCATTTGTTCAAGTACAACCAAGGAGGTATGAGAAAGACATTGGTACAATCAAGGAGGTATTAGAAAGCAATACCTCCTTGGGGCCATTCTTTGAAAAGTGAAACTTTTTCGGAAAAATTGAAGTTTTATTTTTCTGTAGTTTTGTTCCATTTTTGGAATGATCCATGTGTAAAGTTTCATGAAATACATGATTTGAAGTTTAAAATGAAACTTTTTTACTCATTTGCATAAATTTACATATTTCAATATTTTTCTAATAATCATAATTCAGAAAATAATCAAGATATCAAAAGGATAATTAGCAAGCTCATTCTTCTCACTTTCCTGTACAGGTTGATACCAACTTTGTAAAAATTCAACCTTTCATTCTTTTCTAAACCCGATATTATAAAATTCCCATTTTTCCATTCATATTGTACATGTCACACACGTGACCACCCCAAAATGTCACACACGTGACCAGACGTTGCCACATAATTAAGTACTATAAAAAACAACGGTTTGATATAATTCTCATTCATTGCTATTGCTGTACTTACAAATGTATAGTACTTCTCTGGTAATAAGATGAACATTATAGCTATTCATATTTTAAAGAATTTTCCAAATGAAATTTAGTTATGAAAAAAGCGCTCCGTGCGAAGTCACACACGTGACCCATGCCATTTGACCTCTGACATTGAGTTACGTAATCCTTATAAAATCTTTTGTGTTAAGTTTGAAAGACTACAACATATTCAAGTCATATGAAGTAAAAATCATTATAGTCTCATACTCACTGAAATATAAGCATCCCATTTCAAAATTTGTCATGTTTTGGGTCACACACGTGACCAAGAATGGCCCCTTGGTACAATGGGATCTGCCTGGTTATAAAGTACATACTCGGTGATGTCTTGGTGAGCGTGTCTGATTGCATGCTGTCCAACCAGTAGAGCTCTGAGGAAAAGGGGTGGCGTTGGAATCTTAGCAATGCGATCAGGATCCCTTATCTCTTGTCACCGGTGACAATTGATTCTGAGGGCGAAAGCCAATAGGTATATAGAGGACAGGGCACACCCCTTAATTGAGGAATCAACCCATATCAAACTGGAATCAATTCTGCCATGTGTTAAGTCTACGTGAACACCAATATATGGTAGACAATTGGTTAAAGAGATTGTATGCAGTTGTGTACCATATGATTATTGTTTACATGTACATCTGTTTTCTTAATTGAATTATAACGTGGCATACATGTATATATCATATTTGGTTGTGAAAGAAGCAGTTTGTGTTGAGGAGGGTTTGCTTGTAATAAATATTCATAAATTATGTATATTTAGGTCAGTCGTTACTTCCCATAAGCTAAACGCTACGCATTGTGAAATGTCTATCTGGTTTAACCATCCACATTCCATGCCACAAGGGAAATCAAATAATTGTTCTTTCTTTCGTAACTGATTACTTTGGGAGAAACGCTTTTGTAAACTTTCTAACAGTCTAGCCGAAATTGTTTCCCCAGATTTGCCATTTACAGACCTGCGGAAGTAGTTGTAATGTCTGGAATGTCATTGAATTGTCTTTCCAATGATTGACTTATGTATGACTTAAGCAGGAACAACTTTCTTTTTTATTACCTTTAAAAAGAAAGTTTTGTAGTGACACACCATTGATATGTTGAGCCACATTAGAAATGGTAAATAACAAGAACAATGACAACATGATATATTAAATGTGTCATTATCTTCATCTTTTACATTATCCACAAGCCCAGCTTCATCATCATCGTCATCATTATCATCATCTTCATTACCAACATTAACTTGATTATTTTTAAGACCATCATTATTTTCATCATCATCATCATCATCATCGTCATCCTCATCATCATCATCATCATCATCACCTCCACCATCTTTACCATCATCATCATTACCATCACTACCATCATCTTCACCGTCGTAATCATCATCACCATCTTAACCATAATGTAGTCATCATCTTTGTCATCATTACGATCACTACCACCATCGTCATCATCATCATGGATATTTCTGTCATCATCATCACCATTACCAACATCACAACCGTTATCACCATCACCACCATCACCATCCTCTTGGCTCTTCAAGGAGTCTGGAAGTTCATCGTTGTGTCACCCTCGGCTCACCCTTGAATTATCAGCCAATTGACACTCCTTTATCTGATTATCTCCTATTCCATGGGCAGGGATGATTGGGAAATTGGGAGGAATGTCTTGGGCAACTCGCTCGCTGGCATTCACATTGGTGCGACTTGCCGCTGTCTGCTCCGAATAGGCCACACAGAAACCTTACCATGGGTGGTTCAACATTGTTTGAAAAGTGGTGTGAAATGTTTGAAGATGGTGCGGCTGTGATTGTCTGTTCGACTTGAAATGTGTAGATGTTTGTACAAATCTCCTTTTTACTCGGTGGGATCTCCATCCCACCGGCATCACTTTCGATATTATGGAATTAAAATGGAGAAGTTTTATAATTTGTTAAGAGTGTTTGTTCAGTAAAAAACCTAAACAAATAAACATTGAGTTTTGTAAGCGTATTTGCCTTAGAAAATGAGGTTAATGTTTTCTACTCTTTTCTAGTTTGTTTTCTGTGTCTAGACATGTATGACTCATAATGTGTATTTGTTCTTTATATTTGCTCACAATATACACAATGTCCCTTCTTGTGTAATTTGTCAGCTCTATTTAGTCTAATTTCTAAGTTCAGAAGCCCTCTTTCTTTTATCAGTTACGTTGAACAAACACAAGGTGATTGTTCGTGGATTGGGTTAAAAAGGTGGAAACTGCACGAGCCCTAGATATTACAGACTTGGTTTGTATAGAAAATGTTTATTATACCAAAACTTTAGACTAATATTGTACATATTGAGTCATTGCAATAGAAGCCAAAGAAATTATGTTATAGTATGATATGAATTAAACCCCAAATTTGGTTATGATATGAAACCAAAAATTTGTTTGATATGAAACCAATGAATTTGTAAGGATAAATGAGCTTCTTTGTGTAACTTTTTATACAGACCTTCACGGTTTCAGACTAGGTCACATCAAACATAAAAATCAAATTTTAGTGGCTCGATTGGGCAAGTAGATTTTCGAACTGTCAGTGACAGGATAAGGCAATCTTGTGTATATTTCCAAGTCAGCCTCATCCATTATTACAGTATCATTAACAGGAATGAGATCATGAATATTAGACACGTTTACAAATGATATGTAGTTTCGGGGCCAGTCAACTTTTGTTTCGGGCCACCAACAATTGAGAGAACATTATTTTACTGGCTGGATGAATGTGCCGAAAGCCCCCTAAAAAGAGTTTGTATATGGGGCCTAGGGTTGAATATGTTCTATGACTCAGACATGTATGTCAATGACAAAAGATTAATGTTTAGATGACTGATGTTTGTAAATCTTTGCAAAAAGCCCCCTGAAAAGAGCAGTCTTCCCTGACAAATTCCTTTCGACAGTTGCAACAATTAATTGTTTCGACCACTATAAAGGCTTTAGTACTCCTCAAAAACTTATTTTGACAATTGCAACAATGTATTGTGTCAAACAACAGGTTTTTTTTTTTTTTACTTTAAAGTCTTACTTATTGCCCTCCAAAACTCATTTTACCAATTGCAACAATGTATAATTGCCACATAACAATTATGTATTGTAGCAGGTCTAGATTTTTAGGGTTATTACCTCTCATTAAATACCAATAATCATTAAATTAAACCCCAATTAATTGGACCCCATTCATCACTGCAAATGCAGTGCCGCCACATTTCCTTTCATGATTGTAATTGTTGTTTATGTAAAGAGTCTTAAAGACATTTGTCTGTTTTTTTTGTAAACAGTTTTCTTTTATGTATAGTAATTGTTGTTTATATAAAGACATTTGTCTCGATACAGAAACTTTATCTTTTGTGATTGTGGTTTTTGTTTAAATAAAGACATTTATCTGATTGTGTAAACAGTTTCTTTCATGATAGTGATTGTTGTTTATATAAAGACATTTTTCTGGTCAGTCTTATATGTAAGCAGTTTTCTTTGTGATTGTTGTTTATATAAAGACATTTTTCCGGTAGGTCTTATGTAAACAGTTTTTATTTGAGTGTTTCTCTGTCTCGTTCTACTATTTTACAATTATCTGGGTCATTTGTCTGGTACTTTTCAAAATAGTTTGTATAATTTACAGAGTTTCCCCGTCTCTAATTTGTAGATTTTATCCGCATGATAAGCATGATTCTAAATTTGTTTCTCTAATATGTTGAATTGCCTAGCTCAGTCACTATGAATCATCATCATTATTTTATTTGTATTATAAATAGAGTTTTCTTTTCTTTTTGTTTGGTTCGGGAAGGTGTGTGCGTGTGTAAGATGCAATTTGCACTAATCAGATACCTTTCTGTTGTCTGTCCAGGGCCCCGTTGCAGAAAGAGATACAATCGATTGTAAGTTACGATTGATCGTGAGTCAGAAAATGTACGCGTTTCAACCAATCAGATTTGCGCATCTAGAACACGTGATCTGACTTACGATTAATCGCAATTTACAATCTATTGTATCTCTTTCTGCAACGGGGCCTAGAACTTTTTGTGCAAAGATTATGTAATAATTGTGTTGTGTTGGGATGCATGCAAAATTACCAATGGGGGATGAAAAAGGGTTTACAAGGAAAAAGAGGCCTGGGTCTTTTGTGAAGGTTATGTCAATGACATAGGGCTAATATAATGGCCAAGGAGAAACAAAACACATCACCCAATAATTATGTTGTGTTGATATGCATGAAAAATATTAACTCGCCCAGGGACTGGGCCTGAAAATACTAGTTCTTGGGCTTGGTTCTATGAAGGATACATGTTATATCCAAATCAATCTGTCCTGAATGGGGTAACTTGCCCAGGACTGGTCCTGAAAATACTAGTTCTTGGGCTTGGTTCTATGGAGGGTACATGTTATATCCAAATCAATCTGTCCTGAATGGGGTAACTTGCCCAGGACTGGTCCTGCAAATACTAGTTCTTGGGCTTGGTTCTATGGAGGGTACATGTTATATCCAAATCAATCTGTCCTGAATGGGGTAACTTGCCCAGGACTGGTCCTGAAAATACTAGTTCTTGGGCTTGGTTCTATGAAGGATACATGTTATATCCAAATCAATCTGTCTTGAATGGGGTAACTTGCCCAGGACTGGTCCTGCAAATACTAGTTCTTGGGCTTGGTTCTATGAAGGATACATGTTATATCCAAATCAATCTGTCCTGAATGGGGTAACTTGCCCAGGACTGGTCCTGAAAATACTAGTTCTTGGGCTTGGTTCTATGGAGGGTACATGTTATATCCAAATCAATCTGTCTTGAATGGGGTAACTTGCCCAGGACTGGTCCTGAAAATACTAGTTCTTGGGCTTGGTTCTATGAAGGATACATGTTATATCCAAATCAATCTGTCCTGAATGGGGTAACTTGCCCAGGACTGGTCCTGAAAACGCTTGGGCTGGGGTCTATATATAGTATGCATATATTTTAAACCATAATACCAAAACCATTATCTGATATGGGTTTAATGGAGAGGGGAGTGTTGAGTAAGCAAATTTGAGGCAAATTTGAATAAAAATGAAGGTTGGGAGGGGATGGGTTAGTTTTAACATGAAAATACTTAGGCAGGGGTCTGGAGAATGCACATTTTACATGGTGCACCAAAATTACAAATAAAATGGGAGTGTTTAGTAACAAAAATTAAGGGGAATTTGAATCAAATGAAGGTAGGGAGGTGGTGGAGTTCGGGGTCAGGGGTGGTTGGTTAGTTACATGTACGTAAAAGGGGTCCTGATCCTCATTTGATGCCAGGGGGGGTCACCAAGAAATGTCGTGACTCATGCCATTGGAATGCAATCCCCCCTTTGATTTCGACAGACAGATCTGACAAGCACTTGCATAGTCATATTTTCAACAATTCCAGTGGGGTCTAAGCCCCCCATAAAATGACATATTGATATACTATTTTGACAATGGATTCTGATTTTTGAAGTTTTGTCAAAGAGTTAAATTTCACAAGCTCTGATCATGTATCCATTAATGAACTTTGATGTTTTAGTTTTGTGAGCGAGTTGGATTTCACTAGATGGATTTCACTGGCTATGATCATGCATTCCTTAAAGGGATCTAGTAACTTTGTTGAGATGTGCAAAAACTGATGAATGGTTGATGCAATGTATACTGTTGTTATCTCATATGTCCTCAGGGTATTGTGTGAAAATTTCAGGTCAAATGGACAATGTATGGCCAAGTAATGAACGAAAATGCAAAGTGATATTGGGTGATATTCACCAACTCACTGCATTCACTTTGTACAGGGATGAAAATCTCGCCCGGAGATTTTCTTATCTAAATACTTCAATCATACATATCTTTGTAATGAAAGGGAAATTTGAAAAACCGAAAGCTGTCCCATGATTTTATTGTTAATACGAATACAACAAGGTATAAAAGAACCGCTAGAATTACAATTTTATTTTGAGGATTTGGACAATGTTACTAAGTCCCTTTAAAGGGATCTAGTTACATTGTTCAAATCCACAAAACTTCATTAGAAATTTAGTGGTTCTCTCATACATGTACCTTGTTGTATTTGTATTACCAATGCATAGAAGCATGGAACATGTTTATTTTTTCCCCTTTGATTAAAAAGACGCTTACGATTGAGATAGAAATGTTTAGATTTGTAACTATCCACTAGATAGTTAAAATTGTGTACAAATTATGTGCAATGAGATTGTCAATATCACCTTGCATTTTTGCCCATTACGAGGACAACATCTATTTACCATGAAATATTCACAGATTTCACACATTACTTAGTGGACATGTCAACAAAGTTACTAGATCCCTTTAAAATGGGGAAATGGGAGCTATTTCCCCTGCTTAAACTCTCAATATGACCCTCGCATAACAGAGAATAGTCTTACTGTAATAAAACCCCCATCTGTAAATATATTGTCTAAAGGCAAACAATGGCGCAAATATTATTTTCCTGTGATTTCAGTTGATTTTGATTTGGTGACAGATGCGCAAGTCTACCAAGGAGGTTCTTGAGTTTACAGTACACCAAATTTCTTTGAAAGTTGTAACTTAGAAGAATTGATTCAGTGAATCTGTAATAGTCATGTATGCTGAATAAATCGGATGATGGATGATAATGCTGGTTGGTTTTTAAGTTTGGAAATGTAGGAACAAGAAAAAGTTGTAAGAAGACAACGGTGGGAAATAATCAAACTTCCAAAAATAATACAATACGTTTTAGTTGGTTATTGATATGAAATATAAAAAGGGTAGTAATAACTAATATAAAACTACATGTACAATAAAAACAAGACAGTGCCCTTGTGGACTTTGCCATATTATCTGAGGCTGGGGACTACCAGCGTGTTCACAAACAAACATTTTCATCCCTTAATCATGACTAAAGAATCATGATTAAACCAAACTACCTCTTACGTTCACACACACACACAAAGCCAAGATTCCACAACAGCTGGCTTCCAGGTGCACCGAACATCGTAAGTGCGCAATTTGCTACTGTGCAGTGTGTTGTCTTTTTTTCTGTCTGCTGTCTCCCTGTGCGCGCGAACGTTCACGTTAAGCCACGCCCAGTTAGTTACGAGTCGTATAGCTAATCATGATTAAGCGAGCGACCGTTGTTCACACACGAAAAGAGCGTGATTCTATAGTCGGCTCTCATGATTCGCTATATGTCGTCTTGTTTCGTTCAGACACACAAATTTCATCGTATAACTAATCAGCAGCTGATTCTATAGTCAGCTGCTGATTCTTTAGTCATGATTAAGGGATGAAAGTTTTGTGTGTGAACACGGGGTATGAATGATATGGGTGAAAGTGAGAAGAGCGTTTAGTTGATTTTTCGGCTAAATTGAGTTAAATGCACACCAGCTTGTAGGTTAGAGCCATCTCTATGTGATGTCAGGGGATAATTATTTCCCAGATGATAATGACTTCAAATTTTGAGAAAAATTGATCAGAAAAAAAAAATGAGCTATGTAAATGAGGTTTCTACGTTGATCCCTAACTTTAAACATGATTACCTCTGACGTACAAACAGTTACAAACGGTTACTTCGCACCGTTCTCTTTCTCAACAGACAATATATCAGGATCAGGGTTGCTCCCAGCTGATTTGTGACCGAATAACCTAGTTTTGGGATCTGTCTCATCTAGGTTTACACTGCACCCCCACTAGTTCGACAATGTGGCTGTAATCACTTCCTTTTTAGTTTGATCAGAATTGCTAAGTCGTGAACAAAATACCCATTTACACACATTTTAAAGTGAAAATCTAATAATCCTAACTCCTAAGGCAAGAGAAGTAAACGTTTATTTGTAATTTCTTGGACTTTCCTCCCAGACCGATCATTTGCACACATTTAAAGTGAAAATCCAATAATCCTAAGGCCAGTAGAGTTAACATATATACTGTATATACATGTATGCAATTTCTTGGACTTCCCTTCCTGACTTTGGGTAATTCTGCCAGCATGAATTATCCTCTAAATTTGTGTAAGATCACAGAGAACAAACACACAGACGTGAATACCACAGAAAAGTCATTTTCAACCTGTTCCCTATTAGATTTTAAAATGTTCATGTTCTGGTAAAAGAGAGTACAGTTTTGGTCAAACTGCACCATTTCATTACAAACTAATAGTTATAACTCCACCATGTTCAAAAGGAATCAAAAATTACAAATGACTAAGTAAAATGCCTGTTATCATTCAAAAAGATCTGTTAAAACTCAAGAGGGCACTCTTTAAACACTCATCGGTTTCAACCATCTTGAAATAAAATCTTAAATAAAATATTGTGCATGTGATGTTTTGTTGAAATAGTGATTAGATAGAGAGATAATCAACAACTATTTAAAAACCTCTTTTGTAAATTTTTGAAAAGAGGAAGCATTTAAAAACAAATTTAACGGCTGGTTCAAATTTATTGAATAATTGTGGGGCCCCACATTTATTACAAATGGTTATGTTTTTGGATATTTCAGCCATTTCTGAACGGATTTTGATCAAATAAAGTTTATTCTGTCATTAGAATTGTATGTTCTTTCAAATTTGACACTCAGTTTTTCATTATCTCACAAAAAATTATTTTGTGTAGCGCCCACTATACCAAAACTCAAGTATCCCTTTAATACATGTTCCTAGTATAGATAATGGGATAAATGTTTGTTGTGTTCGTAAATTTTCTCATATCAGTTGGTTTGTACATTGGATGTGTTTCTCTATTCATAAATGAGTTCCAATCGGTGTGTGTGACCCTGTCGCACTGATTACTATTTTCGCACAGGAGGGTTTCTGACTGAAATTGGTAACAGAACCCTTGATTGGACGAGTGACTCACACCCCAGTCCAATTATTATTATTTTACACAATAAAAGTTCCTTATTTCGATCCCTTTTGACTGCTTTTGAAGCTTTGATTTTTCCATTGTACCCCTTTTTCATAAACTTTTTTGATGATAGGTCACCATTTTCACCCCTTGCGTCTGCACCGGTGTGTGGTATAGCCTTTGTAATTTTGAGGGTTAATTTGTTTCCGTGTCCCAACAAAGTCGGCAGAAATTGATTTGTAACATGATCTCTGATTGGTCTAATGACTCACACCCCGCAACCAATTATAATTATTTTTGAATAACTACCTTTTTTGTGAGGGTTTCAGCCTTTTCCAGGTTTCACCCCCTTTTTAACATTTTTTTAGAGTTCAGTATTTGCACCTAAGGTTTTCCTTTATTGTGTGTGGTATATAGCCTTCATCAACTTGGGGTTAATTTGTTTCCATGTCCCCCAAAAGTCGCAGAAATGAATTTGTAACCAGATCTCTGATTGGTCCAATGACTCGCACTCCGCTACCAATTATAATTCTTTTGAAATAATTACCTTTTTTGAGGGTTTCACAGAGAAACTTACCGTCTTTCTTGCGTTTTTATATGCTTTAGAGTTCACTTTTCTGAAGTTTTCTCATGGAAGGTTTTCTTTGAGTGTGTGTGGTATATCCAAGGAGGTTATTAAAATTTCTGTTTCCAACATAGAGATTAAAATTGCTTTGTAACATGATCTTTGATTGGTCTGATGACTCACACCCAGCAACCAATTATAATTGTTTTGAAATAACTGCTTTTGGGGAGCACTTCTTATGGTTTCACCCCAATTTTTATACTTAAATTTTCTCACAATCCTAATGTGTGGTATATAGTCTGTGTTGTCTACTGTCTGTGATGATTTGTTATTTCCAAACAAAGTGGCAGAAATTGATTTGACCTGTTCCCTACTTGATTTTTGTTAAAACACTATTCTACACAATCTAGTAAGAGGCACATGGTTTAATAAAACATACCCCTGTATGACTAGATTTGGTCCTCATCTATGACCAATTGATTATGATCCCTTTTTGCTTTAGTTTATTTTCTCGCATAATTTTTGCCTTTAAAAATATGATAACTTTGCTCCCAACATGTTTTTTTTTGGTGAATAAAAAGAAATTGACCAAATGAGCAGATGTCAAGGCAGTCTTTTTATTCAACTCTTTATATTCACACATAAGTTATGGTAATCTTTTAGGCGATAGTACTTTTAGTTTTATGGCTTTCCCAATAATGTATAATCAATCTTAAAACTTTGATCACAAGCTACCACTTTCTGGGTTCTAAACCAAATCAAAATTGGTAGGGTCCTGTGATCAGATCAAATAATCTTCCTGAAACTGTCTGTCAGCCAGGTCAGCTAAAGACCACTTTATTTTTGGGAAGGTCAAAGTTGCAAAATTCAGGGTCCATAAATTAGTTTGATCTTGGCTGCCTTTATGGAGTAAGGAGGACCAGGGGGACATGTTTGGTGGATATAATTTGTGACTTTTGTGTCACCTTTTGTGCCCTTTTGATACAAATATAAAACATTCAAGTAGAAAAAGCTGTAGGCTCTAAATATTTACTTCGCTTTATAACCTGTTCCCTACTAGATTCTGCAATCCCAATGTTGTCAAGACAGTGCTTGGCAGGTTCATGTAGGTAATTGGTTAATGTATTGACAACTTTAACGTAGTCCTTTGGAGCTTCACATTTTATTTTTTGTTTTAAACAGATCATAATCATGATCAAGTCTAGGAGGTATTCCTCCTTGATAAAATGATTAAACTAGTGTTTAAACAAAATCTGGAATAGAAGTTGTCCATGCATAAACAATTCCTTGTGTTTATGTCCCAACAAATTGGAACTTAGTTACATGTTCCCAATGTAAGAGAATGTATGTTAGTTGTTACCATACATACAGTACCTGTGAAAGCAGTTTGTATTCAGGATTGATTGAAATGCAACAATAAAGGCTGCAAACTATATAGATCTAGATGGATACTTTTCAACAATTCATGTCATAATCCCTACAAATGTAATTGACAGTGTATCAAAAGTTGGCAAACATATTAAGCTTGGGAGAGATGCCTATCAAACTACATAATGTACAAATAAAGCTCATCGAGGATTCTCAGCCCTTTCAATACCAGAATGTATGCATTACCCATGCACTTCCATTCTTCCAACTTGCAACTGCATGTACCCTTTCAGTCTCATGTAGGAAACGTTTGATGGAAAATAGTTATTCTTGCGCGGATAATTACTGGGGTCATGCAGCGAACATTGCATTCTTTCAACGGATCGAATTCTGATACAGTGCTAAATCATCCGCACCATTGAGTAGCGAGGGAAAAAAAACACGCACAAATCACCAAAATATTGGGCAACAAAGGGGCATTCTTTTCTCTGTGTCTCTTTTCTCATCCCCTGTAATAGATTCACCCCGCTACATTTGTCAGATTCATCAATGAAAAAATAGAGGAGAAAAAATGGGGACCGTTTGTTTGTTTGATTAAAAAACAGAACTCGTCAATGAAAACAGTATTTGTGAACTCTTTACGATGTGTGTGTTTTGAAATGGTCTGCCTGAATGGAAAGATAGAATATGCGGTATACTGGCAAAAAAAGCGTAGGCGCATTTATGAATTAGTTCGCCCAGTTTTTTTTTTTTTTTCTATATAGACTATACTATGACCCACTAAGTGAAATATTTGCATATTTTCCCATAGAATCCCGATGTACATTTTTCCGACGAGTTCAAATTCTATAACTCATTCTAAAAAGAGATAACGATAGGATTATCTGTCATCCTACATAAAGCGCAATGAATAACCCAATTTCAGAATGCAATTTTCTAGTCCAAAGGCTTGTTAAGTATCCCCCGAAAATAACATTTAATTTTTTTCCCGTGGTTTATTTGTTGAATAAAATTTACAAACATGGTCCTTTGGGCGAACAGTTCTTTATAGGGAAAAAGCGCATCACAGTAAAACTAAATTGGAATGGAAATGAATAAAATATTTTCAATAATTTCGACGGAAGGCTTTTGGCCACAGTTGGCCACAGTCTTTTTCCAAGCCCTGGCATTCCAGTGGTTGCAATTTCCTTACTTTGTACACTTTTCATGTGTATTGATTTGTCAAATAAATAATAATAATAATAATAAAGTAATAAGTTAAAAATATTGATGTAAAAAGGGTTAAAATGTAACAAACTTAAAACAGGTGCACTATATATGCACCCCATTACATGATTTATACACTTGTCTTTTTATTATCTTTCTAAATGTTATGTCTGTCTAGATTGGCCTTCCTTCCTTTAATCTCCAGGTTACTTCCCTTCCTTGTTTTTATTCTACAAATCACCCTTTTTTATATAAATATTTCTTTTAATAGTCATGATATTAATCTGTTTCATACAATTTGATTTTGGAATAAAACATTTTTATCTGTAATTCCCAGTCTTGGATGATATGGCAAAGTTGACGAGGGGTTAAACCTTGGCACTGCTACACTCTACATGTTCTAGGGATCGAATAGAGGTTATCCAAAGTTTCCCTGGTTTGATGGATGTCAGATGTTACCTGAATTTAACCTGTTACTATATACACAGTAGGTCCGTGATGCAACTGAGTTTATAAATAAATACAAAAAATGAAACATGGTACTTCTTCCCCTTCTTTTTATCACTTGTGGACTGGTCCTGTGGACGTGGTGGTGTGGCAAGATTGGCGCAAGCTTTCCAATCATGAGATCCAGAGTTCGAACCCTGCGTATGCCCACTGCGTTTGTCCTTCAGGCTCAGCAGAGCTGCTCTCTACCCAGGTGTATATTAAATGGGTACCTGATCAGCTGAAAATTAGTCCAGTGCAACTCTATTGTTGCCGGCGGCTAGTATGCCCCCTGGGAAGTTGAGAATGTGTACAAGATGATTGTGCGGGTCTGAACTGTACCAAATTGATCAGGCGTAATAATAATGAAAGCGTTTAGTTAGATGTTCTGCATTAGGTGCTATGCAAATTTGTTAATACATATATTTCAGGTATGGTTGAAAAGAATCCCAGAAAATAACATTTTGTTTTCATGTTCAATGATAATTGTTTTCCATAGATCCCAATCAGAGAATCATATACATATTCGGCCTTGTATATACATGTAGTTGGTTACAAACAACAACACAATGCTCTGCAGATGATTTTTCATGAGATAATATATAGATATAGGGCAGAGAGATGGGAGTGAGAGATATGATCAGAGAATAACTGTTGATTCATTTTTCGTTAAAAAGCCAGTAAAGGGATCTAGTGACATTGTCAAATTCCTCAAATCCTACTTGGAACTCACATACTTTGTTGTGTTTGTATATATCCAATAGCAGCATGGAACAGGTTTTGGTTTTTCCAAATGTCTCTTCTGTTTTAAAGATATGTACGAATGACTGCAGTGTTCAGACTTGTCACTATCTACTGGATAATCAATGAGCTAACAAAGATCACTTTGTATTTTCGCTCATTACTCGGCCATAATATTCATTTAACGTGAAATTTTCACACATTATTTAGTGGACATATCAGATCACAAAAATATACATTTTATCAACCATTCATCACTTTTTGCACTTGTCAACAAAGTTACTAGATACCTTTAAGGATAGATGGGTGGTTATTTTGGGGTGCATTGTAGAGGAAGTGGTGTTGAATAGAAAGGAAGAGATTATATTGGTTGTGGTGAAGGGGTTTTTGTGTGGTTTGTTTTCAATTGAAAAGATTGTCACTTTCTTTTGTTCATATTCTTTCCCCTTGAATGCCCTGGAAATTAATGTATTTTGGGGTCTTCTTTTTTTCAAAACAAAATATAATTTTGTTTTTTCTCTCTCTTTGTTTGAATGCCATGATAATTAATGTATTTTGGGGTTTGTTTTGCCATGGAAATTAATGTTTTTTTTCCAAAGGGATTGAAGATTGTCATATTTCTTTTGTTGTTTTGTTGTTTGTTTGTTGGTTTGTAGAAAAGGTTTTACAGTTAAATTTATGCGTGTCCTTTTTTATTTTATTGAGGAAACATCAAATCCTTGAAGCTTGGTAGATGAAAAGATACAATTTTGAGCAATTTATTACATCCGTTCAGTGAATCATAAAAAAAGGTTCATACACTGTGTTATATGATAAAGCATACTATGAATTATTAACATATCACTACTGGGCCAGAAAGAGATCTATACAATCGATTGTTAGTTGCAATTAATTGTAAGTCAGAAATGTGTACATTTCAACCAATCAGATTAGCGCATTTAGAACACATGATCTGACTTACAATCAATTACATCTCTTTCTGCAACGGGGCCCAGATCAGATAAGTTTTTAAAATCTTTAATAAGAGAGAAGTGTTTTAATAATTAATGCAGATTTTTGTTTAAATAAATGTTTTAAATGGCTTATGAGTTTACTTAGAAGTGAGCATGGTACCACGTTCCTTAGTAATTCATTTCTATATCCAGGGACTAACTACTAACTACTAGGGTGTTTTTTAAAATTTTTTATTGTCACACACTTTTGATTCTTGACCAAGTATGTATGAGCATGCACTGAAAAAGAAAGAAAGAAAGAAAGAAGGGGTTGTTCTGGAGCATTGAATTTCGAATTCTGTTTAATGCTCTGACCCGAAGGCTTAGGGGTCAGAAAGTGATTGTAAGGTGGTTGAAATGCCCACAAGGTGAAATGTGATAATGGCATTGGAAAGGTAAAAGTGGGGTTGGGGCAAAAAAGGGGATATACATGTACATGTAGTGGTTTCAAGGGATCTAGTAAACATTGTCAAAATCTTAAAATCTTACGTAGAACTCTAGCCTCTAGGGGTAATTCTCTCATACATTGTTGTTTATTGTTGTATTCACATTACCAATTGAAACATGGAACAGGCTTTGGTTGTTGGAATTTCCCTTTTGTTAAAAAGATATTTATGATTGACATGTTAGGAGTTTTAATTATCCTCTGGAAAGTTAGAACTGTGTCCAAAGTCAGTGCAATGAGTAAGCGAATATCACTTTGCATTTTCGCTCATTACTTGGCCATATAATATCCATTTAACATGAAATTTTCACACATTACTTATTCTACATATCAGATCACAGCAATACACATTTTTATCAATCATTCCTCACTTTTTGAAAATGTCAACAAAGTTACTAGATCCCTTTATATTAAAAGAGGAGTGATGATTTTATCACTCTAAACAACTTGTCTCAGTAATAATATAGTTTAATCTATAGTTATAGACTTAATGTATAATGGATTTATTTTGTATTTATTGGTCAAGTTTTAATAGGGGAATTGCAAAATTAATTCACTTTCTGACATTACATTTGTTGATGAATTACGAAATCAAATTACTTATTGATATTAAATTTGTCAAGGAGAATTACAAAATAATATTAGATTACTGTTTGACAGTCAATTTTTCAGTGAATTGCAAAATCAAATCAATTTTTGATGGTCAATTTTGAGTGCATTACGAAATCAAATCACCTTTGTTTCCATTACAATTACACATGTGGTCACCATTACACCTTCACTCTCAAAATACAGAGTGATATGAAACAGATGTGATCTGCGAATTATTGTTATTTCTCCATTTCTTGATCAAGAACACTTATGGCTTTGACTTTTTGGGTTGAAGGTCAAGATATTAATACTTAATGGTCAGGAATTCGGGCTGAAATTGGCGTGTGTTATTAGATTTGAATGTAGCCCAAGGGACTTACAGGGGATATTTGAGTTTTGGTATAGAGGGCGCTGCTCAAAATTATTTTTGTGTGAGGTAATGAAAAACTGAGTTTCAAATTTGAATGACAAATTGATTACTATAAATATATGATGTTTTATGACAGGAATAAACTTAATTGAAATGAATAATTTCTCTATGTCTGGAGCAGTCTGAAATATTCACCCCTCTTCTTAGTACAGCATATTTCTATGAATTTACAGCACAATATGTAGACACACTAATACATGTTTTGTTTTTGATTAATTAAAGTGATTCTTGTTTCCTGTGATATGAACTAACATATTTTTTTCTTCTGTTTCTCTATTTTTCTCTCCTTCTTCATGTCTTGCTTTGGATTCTTTGACCTCATTGGATTACTCATGTAGGTAAGTGAAATATAAACATTCCAGTTGTTTTTTATTGTATCCACATGACTAGTGATACTATAACACTATTCACAAGGGTAACTTGCTGATTGGTCTACAGCCATTTGGTCTTCTCCCATTTGGTCTACAAGAAAATTATAAATTTGGGGGCTTATGATTATAATTAGGGATTATGATAATGGTTAGGGGTGTGGACTAGGGTTAGGGTTCGGTTTTGGGTTAGGGGTCGTGTTTGGAGTTGGGGAAATTGAGGTTAAAGGCATCAGGTAGTATAGACCAAATGAGTTGTAGACCAACTGAGTGTAGACCAAGCGAACATAAACCTTCACAAGTTGGTATCTTTTGGCAGATATGTGTTTAATAAACCCATTCAGGACTGGTCCTGAAAATACATGTACTCGTGCTGGGGTCTGTGGAGAATAGTAAGAATACATAATTATACCAAAATCAGTCAGTCCTGAACAGGTTTAACAAAATAATACTTAATAGACATTTGTCAAGTTTGCATCTTAAAAACAAGGGAATCCCCAAACCAGTGCTTCATGAATTGATTCCCCTTTTGAAGGAACTTCAAACAAAACAATCTCACATTTGTTAGCAGATACTAATCTTAAAAGAGAGATATAATTTATATACATTTGTATTTGTACCTTCCCCTTTCAAAGAAACATTTATAAACACTGCAAAGGTACAGTATGAACTACAGTTTAACCTTTGTATGGTGACCGCCTAGGGGAAACAGGAAAAGTGGCCACTGTAGACAGGTTCCATAACACTGTTTTTTATGCATGAGGTTTTCTTTTGGTGACCACTATAGGGAGGTTGTCTGCTATAGACAGGAGCTAGGCTGCTCAGACAGGTTTGACTGTATTTCAGAATTATCGGCAGATACAAATCCTAAACAGTGCTTCAGAACTTCACCTTTTCGAGGGAACCCCAACATTTGCGGATAACAATTGCATATTTGTCACCTTTCTATGGTCCTAATGACGCTGGTAAACCTCCGCTGCATAGTAACTGCCCGACTCCCAAATCACGACTTTCATGCTAGACCAGTCGAGCGTGTCTCCTCTTTCGAACCAAATCAGATGTCAGATGTAATCCTTTTAAAGGTACAATCCGCTCTTTGTGAATTCCAATTTGAGAGAAGTAAAAGTGTCCAAGGAAATAGTGGCATACTTTGAAAAATCACTTAATCCTTTTAAAGGTACATTCTGACCTTACGTTTCAAATTGAGAGAAGTCAAATGTTCAAACCCATATCTCATCAGATTTAATCCTTGTCTGCTCTTTGTAAATGCCAGTAGAGATTTTAACGGATTTAAAAGGGAGAGATTTCAATGCTCATAAATACTGATAAACAAAAGTTAATGTTTTATTTTTGCAGAACTCTCTAGTAAAATTTGATGTCGCTTGCCCACCTTTTCTTGTACATTATTTATTACCAAAACATTTCTTTAATAACATTTGAAGAAGGATGTAAATAGAAGGTTCTTAGACCCCGTTTACAGTGAGCAAAAGGCCAGGCCAGGCCGCGGCCAGGCCGCGCATTTGGACCAGCTCTGGAGGTAGTCTCGGCCTCGGCCTGGCCCGGCCTTTTCTCACTGTAAACGCACCGGGGCCAATTGCGCGGCCAATTGCGGGGCCAACTGTTACCCCGGAAGTGAAAGGATCATTACGTCATAGGATAATGACGCCGTACCATAACAATCGAACCCACGCTTTCATGGTATTTTCTTCGGCGAAGTCGATCTTCCTCGTCCATATTCCCGTGTTGTAGGGTAGAACAAAGATTAATCAATTATTATATTAGGTACGGGCAGCTGTGATATTCGAAAGTTCGCCGTGCATTTAACATGCATAAACATAGGGAATTGGGGAAAAGATTCATTGGAAATATCCCGCGCGCGCGCGACCGGATCTACACTGTGACCCCCGGCGCGCCCCCCAAAATAATCGTTTGTTTACATGCAGAGCGCCACTACGACAAAATATTGGAAGGTTACAATGTAGGCCGCGGCCTGGCCTCGCACTGTAAACGCACAAAATTGCTGGGCCAACTCGGCCGCGGCCTGGCCCGGGCCTGGCCCGGCCCTGCCTTTTTCTCACTGTAAACGGGGTCTTAGAGATTGGAGTTGACAGATTTTTTAGAGCTAATGGAGAAACACATCTTTATGGTTAAAACCTCTTCGCAATCAATCGGCCAGCAGATTTAAACAGTAGATTTTGTATTTCAGAAAGTGCTAAAGTGCATCAGAAGTACTGATCCAAATCTCTATCCTTACTTGAGATGAGATTTAGTTGCAACTTGAAGAGGATTTTTACCTTATCTGAAAACACTTTCAAGGGTTACATTTTCAATTCTGGAGGATCACAACTCGATTGGACGGAGGATTTTAAATCCTAATAGGATTTCCCTTTTCTGTTGTTAATACTTTCAGGACAATTCCGGAATTCCCTAGATATCTTGAGATGTGGTCTGCAAAGAATGCAAGCCATACCAAAATCAAATCATCTTAAACATGTTAATATGTCTCTCATCATTGATCCTCTTTGGAATAATTTGGTCTTTATTCTTTTTTCTTTTCTTTTCTTTTTGTGTTGTTCTTTCAAAATCTCTTTTTATAGCACTAGTGTTTTGAATTTGTTTTCGCATTTGCACACATGGAAAAAGATTTTATTTTACGAAATGACCTGTATATGCAATACATATATGTTTTGACCAAAGGATGTTGGGGACACATAGAAATGGTTGGAGGGGGGGGGGGGGGGGGAGAGAAGAATTCATTAATGGGGGATTTTTCCCTTTACAAAAAATAGATTCTAACATAATTTATAGTCTTTTTTTTCAGGGACCATCATTATTTCGAGCACTGCTTACGATGGTGGCCCCGTACATAATCACAGATGTTAATACATTATTTGAAAAGATATTTATATACATGTGTATCATTAATATATTGCAAACTATAGTATTATGTTAATCAATTAATTTGTTATACTGTACATGTTTATGTATAACATTCATGCATATATTTCTTTCTTAAATATTTGTATAAATATTTTGTATCGTGTGATTATGTTGAAAATAAAATTAATCAAAATCAGAATCAGAATAAGAATGTCTCATCTTTATACCACCCCCTCTAGATGTCACTATGAAGTTGGTAACTATCAGTTTTTCTGCCCACGTATTAATTTATGAAATATAAAAATTAACAAAAAGAATATTGGTGAGAAAACTGACATGCTTGTCTGACCCAATCTGATCTTTTAATTGTCTTTATATATGTGGAAAGAAAAAAAATATTTGAAACTGCTTGTCATGATAATAATTTAGCAAACAAAACAATTCCTTTACAAATATGAAAACAATTCATCCCATATTTGTGGTTATACCCATTGTTATGGTACATCAATTATGACTATTTGACGGTGCTTATCAGAGGATTGTGATATAATTGATAGCCGCATATATGCCTGCTACATTGTAAGAACGTTGGCCTTGTAATTTGTTAGAAAAAATATATTTAATAACAAAATCTTGCACTGCGTATACAAAGATTCATGCAGTGGTGTATTTTATTAGGTCATATTTTGCAATAAATTATATTAAAATGTCTGAATCGTCAACAACTCAATATGCTAATTACATTGTAGAACTGTAGATCTGTAGATCTAATCCCCTATTGAGTTTTGAGGGAAATAATGTCTGCAAAGTAGACTTTCAATTCCGACATTTCAATCATAAATATCTTTATTTAAGAAGACAGAAATTCGGAAAACCAAAACCAGTTCCACGCTTCAACGACACGTGTGAGAATTGCTAGTGCTAGAGTTTTAAGAAAAGTTTGTGGAATTTGACAATGTTACTTGATCCCTTTAACATCCCTCAGACTATTGTGCCAAAAGGGCCTTAAAGGGGTGACAATTTCCTCCCTAACAATTCATGTCCAGACTTTCTGACTTTCTGTCTGCCCAGGGTTCGCTACAATGGGGGAAAAGTTGTTGTGAAGGTTTTCTCTAGAGCTCTAATTTGTCCCAAATTGGTCGCAGTGAAAAGGTTGGCATGTTCTGTAACAAAGCGCCTCTGTAAGTGAGAGTGTTTGTATGTGATTCAAACAAATAACCTCAAGGGAAATTGATAATGTATACTGGCCTGGTTCAAATGAAAGCAATGAATGAAAGTGTATTTTGTGAGTATTGTGCAAAAAATCGCAGAATGGTGTGAAGGGAGGCCTAGAAAAGAAACAAGTGAAGTCTGCCCTATTCTTGTTGTGATTGTCGAGGAATGAGTCTGAGAACAGAGCTCGTGTATTTTTGTTATTGTTCGGAAAAGTTGAAAAGAATGGGACATTCTGTATCAATTCAGCACTGTTTTTGAAAGGGATTATTTTTTATGATTCAACAGAATGGGAGTAAAAGTGACCAGCAATTTTGCACTCTTATTATTCTTTTAAACATAAATTGTTATTTGAAATAATCTTTTGCATGCAGCAGCATGCATACTTATGAATTTGCGTACACCCTGTATGTGAGTGAACCGAAAGAAAGAGTGGCAGTTTCGTCAATATATGGACATTTAGCTTCGAAATGAATGATATTGGCCAAGCTTCAGAAAAAGAAAGAAAAAAACTGTATTTGTGGTAAGGTCAATTGGCCAGGTTAGTGGTCCCACATGCTGTGATCTGTGTAGACTACGCAAGATACTATATATGGGACTGGGTCATTACTACTGGTGGTGAGCTTACCTATTATACATTATGGCATAGCCAAGCAAGGGACTTCTCAGTTTCATTGTGGGATGGGGGAGGGGGAGTGGGGAGGGAGGAGGAGGTTTCCCATCATACATTCACAAGATATGTGTTATACAGTCAAACCAGTCTGAGCATAGCAGCTACACATCAATAGCAGTCAACCTGTCTATAGATGGTGATCCCCCAACAGTGATCCTGGGGCCTGGCCTGCAGAGAGAAACAATATTAAGGAAACTTTCTATAGAGGACACCTTTCTACAGTGGCTTTTTTCCTTGTTTCCCTTAAGTGGTCACTTTATAGGGGGCCCACAAGGGAAGGGGAGCATATCGGCCCTCTTGCCCCCTCTATCCCACCCCCTCTACCCAGGGGAAAAAAATACATGGGGGCGCCGAAATGCCAAAAAGAGCCTCTGAAAAAAGAAAAAAAAATCCCCCAATTTGTCTGCATGATCGGAAATTGGCATGATCGGATCGTCATCTAATGCTGATATGATGAACACTTACAGCATTGGAGCTGAATAGTAGCCCCTGAAATTCGAGGGAAAAAAAGCCCCCGAAATGATAAAAGTAGCCCCAAAAGTTGGAAAAGTAGCCCCCGAAAACTTCCATGAAAGTAGATAGGGAGCCCCCCGAAATAAAATATGAAATTGTTCCCTGCCTCTACCTCTCCTACCATTAGAAGGTTATAGGAATAATTAGCCAGACTCTAAACAAAAAAATACCTGGGCCTAAGGTTACTGTCAGTCAGAGTTTACAAATGCACTCGTTGAGGGATACCATTCATACACTGATCAATTCATTAAATTATTTTCCTACGCTCATTCATTCATATTTTCATGATGTAGAATGTAATGTAATAAGCTTTACTACTAGTATGCATGGAGATTGATATTGTGTATATAGAACTTTATTAATTAAGTTTTTTTCTTCTTTAGATTTACTTCCAAAGGAAACAACTAAGCAGTAACATAACAGCATTGAAAACTTTATTTCATATTGGTGATAGGATTCCACATGAACTGCCCATCCCCCCCCCCCCCAATGCAATTTTCAAACCAGAATAACCCAGATTCCTTTTAATAGGCTAAACATTATTTATGCATTGAATTTGTGTAATAAAGGCATTTTGTTACTACAGTTATCTCATTGCAATTTAAGAAGAATGCAAAATTTTGTCACCATTTCCAAGAAATAAAATCATCCTAACCAGGAAAATTTCGACTTCACGGACATTTCTCCCATAGTCCCATGCCTGCAAAAGTATGTTTGCATTTGAACTTGACCTTAATTTTGATGGCATTACATAGATCTGTGAGTTAATCATCTCTCCTGCTCAAACCATCATCATCATTGCCACCAATTTGATCTCACCATCATCATCATTGCCACCAATTTGATCTCATGCACACCTAACCCGATAGATGCTGACCAATTTCCGACAAATGCAGCCCTTGTTCTCCTCCGAATTTCCCACTCCGTCCCCAAATTAGACAAATTGATCAAATTAAAATGTGGAAGTTGTCGGAATGGTATTTGCGTGTTGATCCATTCACTTCTCACGATGTTTAACCCATTTAGGACTGGTCTTGAGAATACTTGGGTTAAGTTCTAGTAGTTATTTTGTAGGTTGAGAAAAAAAAGGGCAACTTATAAGTCATGTTTTGTTTGAGTAATTCAGAGAAAATCAATACCCAATTTAATTTTCTTTTATTTTTTATAGATATTCCTTAAAATTAGATATAATTATTGTTAAAAATTACATCACATAGAGAAGGCTCTAACCTAAAATATGGTGTGCAGAGCTCAAGTTGGCCAAAAAATAACTTTATAATGCCCTTCTCACTTTCTGAAGAAGGCATTATCTGAAGATGTGTTATACAGGGTGGCCCCCAAAAAACGGGAAAGGGGCACTTCCCAAAATATAGTAACAAAATGATTATGTCAATCGGATAGAATGTCTTTTCCAATGAAAAACGATACCAAGAACAGTCATTTTGGTCGTGTAGTTTTTGTTTTAGGGCGCTGTGAGTGACACCATGTCAGGTTCCCATTTTTGTCAATTTTTACAAGGTCAGTGCCTGTTAAATCGTCATACATGAGCAATACACGCCATTGTTAGTGTGCATTCAGCCGTGTACCGGGATAATGGGTATAGTTGCTCGATGCTATGACGAGCAGGAAGTGCGATTTATCAGGCACTGACGTGGTAAAAATTGACAAAAATGGGAACCTTACATGGTGTCACTCACAGCGCCCTAAAACAAAAACTCCAAGACCAAAATGACTGTTCTTGGTATCATTTTTCATTGGAAAAGACACCCTATCCGATGGACATGTAATCATTTTGTTACTTTATTTTGGGAAGTGCCCCGTTCCGTTTTTTTTGGGCCACCCTGTATAGGCTACGGCAAATGGTTTGCAATGGGTTGAACAGTTTTGCTAGTGAATTGGATTTGAATTTGGGACCCTGACTGGGATAAAGCTGCCAATAAGATACCAACCTGATTAAAGTTGACCTTGTAGTATGGTGAATGATGAGAATAAAAACATTAAATGCATGATATATGTAATGTTGAGGAATTTCCTTAGGGTGTGAAATTGTGAGTCTAATAAGCGATGAAAGATATCTTGATTATTATGATGGATTCAACAGTTCTATGTGTGAGGTGAACTTTGAGTGTATCACGTCATGCAAATGCCATTGATACAAACGTTATTTAGACTGTTCAGGTCTCCAGGACTGGTCCAGAAAATGTTATGGGGACTATGGAGAAGGCTACATTTACCCAAATCAAGCAATCTTGATTGAGTTAAAGAAGCCATTTATATAAAGGAGATACCAAGTTATTTTAAACATGTTTTCCCCCCCATTTGTTTACTTTAAATAATAAAACAGTTTATTTCCAACATTATTTTGTCTATGTTCGAAGCTCTCAATGGTGGAATTAGAGTTGGTATATTTGTGTCTTTTCGTGGGGTTTCCGCTGTTTGGCTTCAGCTATGAGGCTCATTTTTTTCGGTTCGGTTCTTAAACATCTGTTTTTCACTTACGTTCACGGCTCTCGGCCTCTCTCGACATTGGCATTGCCCGAGGTCTGTGAATCTGGCGGCAAATTGCATTTGATAGGGGTTAACGAGTGGTCAACCTTCAAGGTATATATATATATGCACACTCACTGACAGCTTGTTCAAGTTCGGAGAAAAAAATAGGCCTAGATGTGATGTGAAAAAGGGTTTGAATTTGAGGGAAAGTGCTACGTAATGTCATAGTGAAATTTTAGACCTTGAGACATAGTGCATGTATTTGTTATCTGCAGTAAAAGGGGAGGGGGGTTTGTCAAGTTATCCAACCCCCTTCCAGCCACCAATGTTAACTTGTTCTCGAATTATCCTGAAAATGCTCTATGAAGAATATTATGAAAAATGATTTTAATTTTCACATGAAATTTTCTATAAAATGCAAGTATGTATTTCTCCAAGGCTAAACAAATATATTGATATCCAGGGTGGTCTATGATTCAGCCATTGTTTTTTATTTGGATTGTCGATCGACTGTTATTCCTTGTAAGAAGAATTTGTGTGCAATTTAAAAAATGTAAAAAGATCATTGAGCCACAAAGTGGCATCCTACCAGGGAAATAAAAAAATAAAAAATTTGTTTAAAATGGTTTATTTAATTTAATTTTTTTAATTTTTTTTTTTTTTTGGGGGGGGGGGGGGGGGGGGCTACTTTTAAAGCTTGCATACTTGAAAACAGCGCTCTAAACTCTTTAAGTTTGTTTTGCATTAAAGACTATGGAAAATTTGTCAGGGCTCCTGTATTTTCTGGGGCTCTTTTTGGCATTTCGGGGGCCCCAAGCCCTCATGTATTTTTTGGAGTGCATCCTATAGTCTACTCTCTCAATCATAGACGAGCTTTCCTATAACGTAACACTAACAGGCATTCTCAAAGCTATTTTGGGCTTGTTCTTTGACGAGCCATAATTTGAGCCACAAAGTGCCAGCCAGAAGTCGTTACTCCTCCTACTATTATCATGTGTCGGTCGGTCGCTCGGGAGACTCCTTCGCTATGTCTCCTCACATGCTTCCCCAGTGATTCATCCCTTGGTTATCACGTCCAATGAGATTATCGAACAATTCGCCACGGGCGTAGCCAGGATTATCCCAAGTTTGAGGGAGGGATGGGATGGGGGGGGGGGGGGGGGTGGTAGAAGGGCGCAGAAAAATATTGGGTAACTTTTCTCTCAAAGGAGAGAAAAGTGGCAAGGGATCAACCCAGTCTAAAAATGGAAGGGAAATTGATATAAAAATATTCAAACCTGTCTTTATAAATAGCAGCCAACCTGTCAATAGTGACCACTAAAAGTGATCCACTGCATAGAACAACAGTGTTATGGAACCTGGATATATTTAGAGATCACCTTTTTACAAAGGTCACTTTTCTTGTTTCTCTTAATAGGTGGTCACTGGTCATTGGTCACTATAGGCAGGTTTGACTGTATATATGTACTGCTAATGTTTTGCATTGTGGAAAGAGGGGAGGGGCGAGATATCCCAGAGGGGAGGTAATGGGCTAGTTGTCCCCTCTCTTCCCCCTTGGCTCCCTATGGCGGCATCTCTTCCATGTCCCAATGCTATAAGTATCATGTAGACATGCGATGATGCTACAAGTATCATGTATGAAATGCTGCGTTCACATAGGACCTGTAAGTTGACAACATCGGTCTTATGTCAGGGTACAACAATAATCAGAGTGGGTGTCAAGGGGGGGGGGGCATAATACCTACATCAATTAAATAAGACATCTCTCATGTCATAATATGCTATCATGTGGACATGTGATTGTTAGCATGCTACAATTGATAATAATTGTTATTTGATAGTGCTATTCGCTGGGTATCGATCTTATTATTAATACCCCGGTCGACCAATACACACAGGCACAGCAGTCATCCTGCACAAGAAATGCACTTTTTACAATTATTATGATGCTGGTCTTCACTCCCACCAACTTTCCAAATGTAGGACACCCAATCTCACGAGCCAAACTTATTGATTTGTTTATACCTCATCGTAAAAGATGACTTCTGACAAAACTCACTTTAACATGGGATTTGTTTGTGGTATTGAAAGTGTCAACACCAGTGTCAGCACTAGACACTTATGTGTAAAAGTATCAAATCCATACCTCCCCCAACTCACTGGGTCAGTGTGAACCCCGGTGTAATGTACTTCACGCTGAACTTCACTCGACCCAGATAGCTGCCTGGGGTTGAAGGCTTGTTGCCCGGCAACTGTCAGCTGTCGAAATCAATAGTGATGGCGGCCTGCAGGAGGCGAGACATGCTCCCTGCAGAGAGGGTTATCTCCCGTTATCTCCTCTGTTATCTTCTATGATGCTATCTCAACCACACCTATACAACCTTTAGGTCGGATGAGCGATTTCATTTCACAGACTCGGTGACATTGACGTCACGTTTTAACCTGTTCCCTTTGACATTCTGAAATCCCCACAGACTTTGTTCGTAGCCCACCAGGTTCCCATAGGCAAGGAGTTAACCAGTTTCCCTTCGACATTCTGAGATCCCAGCAGACTTTGTTCGTAGCCCAAAAGGTTCCCATAGGCAAGGGGTTAACCAGTTCCCGTCGACATTCTGAAATCCCAGCAGACTTTGTTCGTAGCCCACCAGGTTCCCATAGGCAAGGGGTTAACCAGTTCCCGTCGACATTCTGAGATCCCCGCAGACTTTGTTCGTAGCCACCAGGTTACAGTCGGCAAGGGGTTAACAAGTTCTTTTTTTAGATTTTGAGATCCCCACAGACTTTGTTCGTAGCCCACCAGGTTACCACAGGCAAGGGGTTAATACATTCATATTTTGTTTGTACAATTCATTAATATAGATCTGCATGTCTCGATGGCTGTGCAGTAGACCGAAAAGTCGTGTGTGAC
This sequence comes from Echinarachnius parma, assembly GCA_037951105.1. Classification (NCBI taxonomy): domain Eukaryota; kingdom Metazoa; phylum Echinodermata; class Echinoidea; order Clypeasteroida; family Echinarachniidae; genus Echinarachnius; species Echinarachnius parma. The sequence continues at coordinate 65,319 of JBAMJV010002474.1, forward strand.
TGAATGACTTTGAAACTGAATAAAATGTCAAACTTGGAGGGATTAAAAAGCAATTTAAGTATTTGCCCCCCCTGATGAGTGGATCGTGCCTTTTCGATCTAGGATGCTAAGATGGGCTATCTTGTCATGTTGATACGTACTCATGGCACGATCTGATATAATGGTCATGCTGGCTACTGTTAGAGGTCAGTGTTTCGTTTTGGATGTCAAGTTCGCGTTCCAGATGATAGTATTTTTAGAAAGATAGAAAATGATTACTAGGCTGGTTGCTAATAATGGCAAACACATATGTATGCCCAATCATAATGTAGTTAATGTATTTATTTTGTACGTCTGTATTAAGTTTTTGGTCATTGGTAATAATACTTCTATTTTTTATTTTATTTTATTTCTCAGCAGAAACCGTGTATTAAGCGCTGTATAAAATTTGTATATTATTATAGGACTGAAAGGATTGTTCACAATTCACATTCATTACTTACAACACAGCTGCGATAACTACTGACAACACTTGATCTTTAGAATAATGCATTCAACTGTATCCCAGCCACATGACAGGGAATTATGCTCTGTTCATGTATCAGCAACAGCAAAATACCAGCGTTTTGCATTCCTTTAAGGATACATGATTCAAAAGCAAGCTACTGTCTACAGTCGTTTTAAGTGAAGTAGCATAGTTTGATACCTTTGTAGGTGCCTCGGTTAGATAACAGATGCATTCGTAGACAAACACAGAGCGACTGAACGCATTATGTTAACGCAAGGTTTGCAGTGGAGTGCCCCTGAGAGGCGTGATTGTAAAGAAAATTACCGGTCTTTAATTGTGGTTTGATAACTTATCGAGACAAGGCGATTCATATCTGGGATTCTAGGCCAGGGGCCCCCAGAAAGTCGAATCGTTCTCTAACTTTAACAAACAAGCAAGTAGGTAGTGAATGCACTTAACCTGATCAAGACTAATTGATATTGCTATGTATTTTCCATATACCAGAACCCAAAGTATTCATGACCAGTCCTGAACGACGAAGGCAATCCTGGTAAAGATTTTACAAGAAATTGTTGTAATTTTTACCCAGAAATGAAGTGAATTTTGCCTGAATTTTGCCTGTTAAAAGAAATACAAGGACTGGGGGGGGGGGGGGGGGGGAGGGGGAGGGAGGGGGCTGCACCCTGATCCCGCTATGCCTCATATTAAACCCTATGACTCAAAGCAAATATTGAACAGATAGTAGACTTATGTTGGTTTAGCTCTTCATTTCTAACCACAAATAAGATGTACTCCAGGCAGAAGTCCTGATCTTTTCCGTAAATAAACAATATCCTGCTAACTATCCTGGAAACCACCTCTGCATGCTGGAATGCCCTTTTGGCCCAAAATAAGAGAAGAAGATAATCAAAAAGTAGGAATCGGCTTGTTCAAGGGTCCATGGTACAATCGTAGGTCTATGGTTCATGAACAAAATACCCTGTTTTCCTGGAGCTACTGTTCAAGCCTTGAGATAAAAAAAAAGGAGTACTTAAAACATCGCTATACATTGACCTTTATGCAAATGTACTGCCTATAGGCTCTTTAATTATTTACTTGGGCACTTTTTGGCACTTGGGGGCGGGGAGGGGGAGGGGGGGAAATCTGTGAGCCCTGTTGTTTCTTCTACAGGAAACTAGCCTTTTGGCAAGATGGCAAGTGGTTCGTTGTGAACCAGGAAGGATGCTGTCAGACTCTTGAAGGCTTTCAAGCTGCTAAAACAAAAATTGTATGATGAACATTTAGTCATATGACCCTGGAATAACGCAGGTGAAATGTATCATGAATGTATCATGTTATTTTTTTAGACAGCTTTTTATCTTGTTTAGATATTAAACTATTCTATGAATCCATTGTCTACATGTATGTGTGAACTTATTGTAACCTTGCTTAGAAATGTATGGAATTTGTTCTAACCAAGCAGAAATGTGGTAAACTGCAGCTAGATTGTGTCATAAAACTATCATTAAAAATATCTCTAGGATTTGTTGTTTATAATTAAGCTAAAATATAATTTTTTCTTTCAGCACCAACACCAAGTAGTTCACTACATGGCTAATTTTGGGGGAAATATTGATAATGTTGAAATACTGTTATACATCAATATGACTACATCAATGTAAATATGAAATACATTACAATAAATAAAATTGAAATTAATATTTGGTGATACAGAAACAGAAATTATGTAGTGAATTATTTGGACGTTTCAAGTTTTCATACATACTTTCCTGTTAACACATTTTTAAAGATAGGTATCTGCCTCATTAGCTACGTGCCCCGTATTTGAACTGCTTTCTGACAAATGGTATGAAAAGATTTGATATGGCTGGGACTAATGAGGCATAGCACCGTGTCGGTCTGCCTCAAAGCCGGGTAAAACAATTTTCACCTTGATTATTTGTTTTTCTCTGGCCCACGTACCATATTTGTATTATTTTTTGTGTTTATTTATTAATTCCTCTTTTGATGGGGGGGGGGGGGGGGGGGGGGTTTGAGGTGTGTAGGAAAAGGTTTGCTTTAATTGTTCTGTGACCATTCTTGTAATATCATATTGTGAATAGAATTTTGTTTTGGACTTGCCTCAAAGCAGGATAAATATTTTCATCCCCATTATTTGTCTAGTTTTAGTTCCCGACTCAGGTTTTTTTTGGAAAAAAGTGAGAACTGTTAAAATGGGTTAAACAGCTGTTTTGTAGACCTGTAATAATGTAAACTTGTGTAAACCAATAAATGCATGATAGAACATTTACATAGAATCATGCAAATACATGTATAGGTAGGACTACACTAACAATACACAGTAGCAAGAAGACATTTATTTTTCAAAGAGTACAAGAAACACATTTTGAAGTAAAGCAATTGTTTGCATTTTTTTATAGACATCATCACCAAAATACATCTTGTCATCATCTTGAATAAGTATTTCCTCCCCTGTGATTTGATATCTGAATTCAATTTGAAAGAAACTTGTTTATCTTGAAGTGATGAAAGCTCTCAATCAAAATTATTGGGCATTTTCAGGATATCAATTTTCATCACATCTTTACAAACAAAAATACCACTTGATATTAATGATTACATCTGTTATTCGCCTGGGACGAGAAATGGGGACTTTTTTTCTATTTCAAAACGGAATTATTCCAGATCTGGTTATAGGAACATGGGGGTGTTGCATAAAGAGTTGCGTTAAATTGCAAACTTGTGATAGGTGCGATTAAAATGCAAGTCAGAAAATACATGCATTTGAGCCAATCAGATTTGCACATTTGAGGTGCATTCTCAGACCAGTAGCCCATTTCATAAAACACTTGCAGTTGTTGTAAGTGTCCAATTATTGTAACTATTTGTTCAACAGCCAATCAGCATGGAACATTACAGCTGTTGCCATGGTAGTTACAATAATTGAACACTTACAACAATTGCAACAGTTTTATGAAATGGGCTATACTGTAGGCGTTACCATGTATTAACTGTGTGGGAATAGGAAAACCACAAAGGCAAGGGGGTTAAACAAAGTGGTTGTACCATTAAATATTTGGAAGTTAATTTCATCACGTTTCAATTTAAAACTACCACCTGATTTTATCATATCTGTCAAATATTTGAGAGGGAAGTGAGGACGGGGGTGTAACCCATTGCCTACAGGAACCTGGTGGGATATGTGCAAAGTCTATGGGGGTTTCTGAATCTCCAAGAGAACCAGCTGTTTATAATTTAAATATTTGACAAAAAAAAAAATCAAAATTATTTAATATTTGTTTTGAAACTATGGACAATCCCCAAACTTGTGAACTATATATCTGAGAGATTTATTCCCCCTCCATTTGACGTGCGGAAAGATTGATTATTTGATTTGTCTGCACAGTTTACGATCTGTTTTATTTTTTAGTAGTGATATTGACATTCTTTGTTGCAAAAGTTTTCAGAAAACAATTCTAACTGGAATTTTAATTGCCTCAATATGTTGGGCAACATTGTATGTTCCATGGACTGTTATATCTGTACCATATAAAGAATTCATATGATTATAAACTTCATTTGGAAGGATATTTTGATGTTGTGGTAAAGATTTTGCATGTGTTCATGTCATTCATGATGAAAGAAATTAGACATAGTTTCATGTTTTTATTTACCCCTTGACTACTGCTTGTGCAAAATAAAATATAAGGAGTGAGCGAATATCTGGATTATATTTGGTGCTTTGGGAATACATTGCGGTCGCTGAACTAGTTTTCTATGTTTCCCTTAAGTAGTGTAGTATTTCCCCCAAAACAACAACAACAAAACACAAAACAAACAATGTAATACTGTGTATTGTAAATACACAATGAAATAGAAAAAATCGAATCCCCTGTAAAATACATCACAATAAAAATATGCCTGGATCACAGCTTCACACAAAATAAATCAATATAAATATATTTAAGTGCATTTTATCTTTAAACAAATAGAAATGAAACAATTTGTTATCCCCAAAGGAACATAAAAGGTGAAATTTTTAGTTCCAGACAAAAAAAAAAGAAACTATTATTTCTTTCTAAAAGCATTGTTTTGAAATATATGTTCCGCTGCAAATAACAAATTATGAATATTATTCATTTTTTGTTATTTGAAGTGTATTCATACAAACCATTTTTATTTTTGAACAACAGATTTGAAAAGAATAACTTCCTTTGGAAATACAACAGAATGATATTGTGTACAATTCATCATACTACATGAATACACTGACAAAATCTCTCGTAAATAGGCATAAATAATGCATAACAACTTCAGACAATGCCATTGTACACAAAAATACATTCTTTCTCTTTACAATACGTTCAATGGTTTGATGGGGGTGAACGCTCGCTTTGAATTATGGCAATTTTACAACTCGATAAGGTCGTAAGGGTGAGCTGGGTTTGTTTTTCGAAAGAGTAATGGAACATTTCATTTGCTCTGAAAACAGTCTCACTGCAACACTTTATACATTGTCGGTTGACGAAGAGGAGGGCGCAAAGGCACTTTTTGTACTTTAGGGATAATCATATTTAAAGTTGTATTTTTAAATTTATTTATTTAAAGCATATTGTAGAAACCACATTGAGCTCTTCTTTTTTTTTCTTCGAGCTCCTTGAAAAAAAAAACTATTCACAAGAAATAATGAGAAATAATTATTGTCTGAAAATCTGGCATCACATAGAGAAAGTCCCAGACCTACTGTATAAGATGTAAATATAGAAGTGTCCTTTTTACTCTCACCCAACAACATGAAACTTGAAACTTTGAATGACCTACATGTACAAAGATCTAAGTTTGTAAACGTTTGAAGATGATAACTTCTCCATAGACCCCTTGCTTAAATATTTTCTCTGTCTGAAATAGGTGAACGCATTGTAAAATTTGTTTGTAATCTCGTGTATGATTTTCCTTTTTCATCTCAATTGTCAAGTTGTCAACAAATAGCAAATATATTTTCACAACAGCTGTATAGAAAAATATACATTTATGGATTTTACAATCATTTGTGACAATGATTATTTATTTTTAAAATTGTTTCTTTCATTAAACTTGACTTCATTACTTGTCCACCCCCTCTTTGACCTCTATCTCTGTTGTGACCTCCCTCAGCCCTGCCATCTAATTAATTTTCAAGGACGTAATGTATTGAAATTATGACTTTTTTTCATCAGTATTTGCCTTCTCGTAGGAGGATGAGTACATTCCAGGGATGTATTGTGTTCTGAAATCTGAACTTCTGAAATCATGGATCTGTCAGAGCAGGGGAAGATTTCAACTTGATACATTCATGATGGTTTAATTTGTTTTATAAGTTTGCATTCTCCATAAACCCCGTCACACAAGTATTTTTGTACTGCAGTCCTAAATGGTGACCCCCTCTGATGACCCCCCTGAAAACAAACACACAAATAAACAGACAAACAAAATGTGACCAGCTAAAGCAAAACCTGGCACTTGTCAGTAATTCATGTTTTGAAGTTCACACAATTGTGTGTGAAAGACCTATGATTGTAAAATTGAAACAATCATATCTTTGCCAATTATTGACCAATTAGTTAGAACAAAGCATCAAATAAAAGCTTGTGATGAGGCTTTTGTAATGCCATGGTATTAAAATCTACATTTTGATTTCTACCGACAAGTGCCAGGTTTTGCTATAGCCGGTCACAAATATTGAATTATTCTTATTTCTTGTGGGGGATAAGTGAGGAACCGAGAACAGTTTACAATCAAAGTGGGCATTTAAATATTTTGGTGAAAACAGGCTTTTAATTGATGAAATAATTTCCTTTCATTTTTTGGGCATTTTCCAGGAGGAGGGCTACATCCCAGTCAACGGTGATGCAGACCTCTACGTGGACGCACCAGCACCAGAGGCTGGGGGTTCAAGTCCCAAGGTGGCACCACCAGCAGCTGCAGCGGCAGCGGCGACAAACACCCACAACAAGAGGGCTTCAAACGTCTCTGCTCCTGGGGCCGCCCCTGGGGTCCAGGGGGACTCATCGGGAAGCGGTGGAGACAGCGTGCCCCCTAACACGCTCAGTGGGAACCCCGCCGATACGCCATCTACTGTTGTTTATCCGCCGGTCGTCGGTACGCCCACGCGCCTCGTCTTCACGGACACGACGCCCACAGATGATGAGGACCTCACGATGGGCTCGGGGAGTGGCACGATACCGCCTCTCTCAGGTAATAAATACTATGTGGTTTATCTATTCCTTATGGAAAACTTGTGCCCTTTGGCTTTGTACTAATTTTGATATATACAAATAAAGGTTTGATTCCTGGCTAACCCCGATTTTATTTGCTTATTAAGTAATTTATTTTAAACACATCTATTTTGAGGAGCGGGAATTGGGAATGCAGTAAATTAAGTCGGGAACATTTTACCTCCTCTTTTGGGTAAACTTCTAAAGATGTTATAGATGACTTTGAGTATAGTGGCTTTGGTTATACTGCCAATGATGAATGTGTGTATATAATTGTGTGGTATTTGAGCCATTATTTTTCTAACCAGATTAAGATTTCAAATTAATATGTTTACAATGACTGAATTGAATATTTTAACAGTTTTTCACTTGCAATCATTTCCTTGTTTTTCCTTTCTCTGTCCTTTTCCCCCAAATTGTTTTGCAAGCATTGTTTTTCACATTGAATAATCTAAGTTTCTACTTACAATTCTTTTCTTGTTTTCCCTTTTCTGTCTTTTTCCTCATCAGTTGCGTATTATAGGTCCGGCTTCACAATTACCAATGTGCAATATCTATCTGAGCTGAATGACCGGTCCTCTAGCCAATTTTCATCCGTTGCAGAAAATGTCAGGATAGCTGTAAGTACAGTGTTACTAAATTAGCAGAAATTGTCATTTAAACATTCAAGTCTTTCTTTGAAAGAATCATTTCCATTTCTATAGTTTAAAGAACAACAACAACAAACAAACAAACAAAACAAATAAAAAAGTATAAAAAGAAGTATTACAATTAATTACCAATGTGCAATATCTGGCTGAGCTGAATGATCACTCTTCCGGCCAATTCTCTTCAGTGGCAGAAAATGTCAGGATAGCTGTAATTACCCAGAGCCAAAATTAAATTAGCAAAAAATTACTATATAAACATTCAAGCCTTTCTTTTGAGGAATCATTACCCTTTCCTTAGTTCAGAATAAAAAGCACATTAACAAACAAGAAGTAAAAACAAAAGTAATAAAGAAGTTTTATAATTACCAATGCGCAATATCTAGCTGAGCTGAATGATCGTTCCTCCGTAGCTGAAATTAACATATAAACAGTCAAGCCTTCCAATGAAGTATCATTAACTTTCTCTTAGTTTAAAACAAATTAACAGCTAACTAAATGAATAAGACTTTTAAATAAAGAGAAGTAAAAAGTGAAGTTTTACAATTACCAATATGCTATATCTAGCTGAGCTGAATGATCACTCTTCCGGCCAACTCTCTTATGTGGCAGAAAATGTCAGGATAGCTGTATTACTTAAAGTACAGGGTGCCAAAACAAATTCAGCAGAAATTATCATTTAAACATTCAAGCTTTTCTATGAATCTTTTTACATTTCGTGAATAAAAACTTTCATAATTTCTGTATTCTCGTAATGATATAGTTTGTTTTACTTTATAAGTCCTACAATATTTGCACAAATTAAAAACAAAATTGTCATAATTGTTGTGATCATAATTGTTTTAATCACCTATTGATATCCTTTTTTTCTAATTGTTTTTTTTTTTTTTCAGGTCGAGGACTTGTACTTAGATTTACCAGGGGAACAATTTGTTACTGTTTTACAATTTTTGTAAGTATACAAATTATTATTATTATTTTTTATTGTGAGTTCAAATAAGTTAACATATGTTTAGTGATTGCTAAATTTGTCAGTTCCTTAAATGAACTGTAATGTCCATCATGAAATTTCTCACATTAAAGCAGATTTATCACTAACAATTTCTTGCACTGTAACAAGAACAAGTAGACTGCTTTAAAATAAATCTGACCGTATTGAAACTTGTTGAATCACTGGCTTGAAAGTGAAAGAGTGCCCTCTCTTGTCAAGTACAAGAGAACAGGCAACTCTGTGTCTAAAAAGATAGTATTGAACCTGTAGTTGTAACTGTATGAAATGTGTGTATATATTTATGTGTTGATATATGTATGTGTGCGCGTGTAAGTGTGTGTGTGCGCGCGTGTCTGTGTGTGTATGAATTTTATTCACAGTTATTTTGTCATTGGGGAATGCAGGGTTGTCATTTTCGGGAACGTAGGAAGCTGTTTAATTTATGTGATTATGTCAGGTATGACAGCCGTTGGATTATTTTTAAAAGTGAAATATTTCAAAATGCCATGATTAATCATTGTCTGGGCTTTATTCTTATATTGAGCAGTAGGTAGCCCTTATATGATTAATGATCGAAACACATCATAATTAACTATCAGAATACACCAAGATTAATGATCAAAACACATCATAATTAATTATCAAAATATACCATGATTGATGATCAAAGTATTACACAATCTGGATAACAATCTCATATGGTTGACATGAAATATTTCATTTGTACAATCAAATCAATCATTCATCTTTCCAAATGTCAGTGGCAGAACACAAAGAGATGGTGGGGGTTGGGGGGGGGGGGGGGGGGGGCGGGGTGTTGCAGTTCTTTTGGAATTCTAAACCAAGCCTCCACACTTAATTTTTTCATTACTGGCCCATTTGGGCAAGCAAAATCATATTTTTTCAAATTTTACTTGCCCGAACAGAAAGTTTACTTGCCAGACTACTTCTAGATAAGATTAAAACCTGAGGAATTACATTATTCTCTCATAGTTGACCAATAATTAAGTTGCCCGATTAGGCCATTTATGAAATTTTACTTGCCCGACATCAATTTGTACTTGCCCCGGGCAATAGGGCAAGTGCTAGTGTTGAGCCTTGTCTAAACCCTCTTGAGTCTTGTAGAAATTCTACTTGTCCACCCCAACCCTCCCTGGGAGAAAAAAATATTATAAAGAAATACACAATTAAATTGTAATTGTTGGCACACATGCTGCCCTCCCCTAATTAGAGGCTTTTATGTGCCACCCCCCCCCCCCCCCCCCCACAACCCCCATGAAATCTGTCTATTTTATCCCTCATTACACCACTTCCAGCTGTATTTTTTGGGTGCAAAGTTTACCCTGGAATATTTAGATACTAATAATATATTACTCTAGAGATAATCTTGACTGATAATCTAAACATGATATTATATTTGAGGTAATAATTTGCCCTACTAGTCAGACTGATTTTTTCCAATGAAAAATGATCATAAATCAACTGCAGACACTACTATAGGATCAGCTGCCCACAAACTTAAATAACAGATAAAGAACAATCGGATATTGCACAGAAGAAGAGAAATATTTGTCAAAATAATGATAGATTATAAACTGCTTGGGGCGCATTACTTATGCCCTTTTAAAGGTTGTACTACAAATTATATGTTTATGCCTGTTTATGATGTAAATTAACCTGCCAAAACATGTGAAATCAAATGTAATGAAATGAATTGTCAATAATAATAATTTCAATATTTACAATAAATTCACAGTTCAAATAAATAATAGAAATATAAATAGTTCATTTGATTGACATTTGATCTACATTTTTAAAAGCACGTTTTATTTAATTATGTTAATTACAGAACAAAGTCATCATCTACATACAATTTTAAATAGAGATGTGTGAATAGGAACAATTAGAGGGTATATCATTACAAGATAATTACAGAATTATAACAAACAACCAAATCCCCATGGGTGATTTCACACCATTTGAACTTCTGTAAAGTTCTAGTAAACAAACATGATTGAGGTATTCATATGAATATGAATGACAACTTAATCAGGGAAATGACAAATGGTTGAAAAATTAATTATGACTAGCGAAGTGAATCTGAGCAAATATTTGGTCGAGTTTGACAAAAGATCTGTGGCCTTGTACAGGTGAAGAATTTGTCACCTTTGTAATTGTTGCATATCTAATTAAAAATCTCATGAGGATTGAAAAATCTCTTCAATCAAAGTTGAAGGTCTATGGTTACATAAAAAAAGGGAAAATACTATGTTTATATTTTTTGCTCCATTATATCTGATGAAAATCTCACAAGGGATTATAAAACTATGGCGCAAATCTCTTCAATCAAAATTGAAGATCGACGGTGATACAATTTCTATATTTGTACATTTACTCAAGTACAAGTTTGGATGACGTAACAGGCAGACTGTAATTTAGCTAAATTACAAATTGATTCCGATAAAAACACACCAAACCCTAGCCTAAAAATACAGTATCCTGGGCTTTATATTTATGCTCTTTTTTTGGTTTGAAATCTGCTTCACTGTCTGCTGCATTGGAAAAAATGAAGAGGTTTTGTTATCCTTTGGCTCCGAGGTTTGACAAGGGAACAATAGGTGATGACATTTGGGGGATCAATTATTGTCTGTGAACACACACACACACACTCGGTTTTTAGAGATTCTTTGATATTTTGGGGAAAAGGTTTTCAATCATTTTTGTTTGTTTACCTATTCTGTTGAATTTAATTTTCTAGAGTAGGTTCTTAATCAATTTGTGTCTGTCAAACAAGAACACACATTGCTGGCAGGACAAAGGGAAATTCTGTTATTATTTTTCCGAAAAAAGTGTACTGTTAATAATACCTTTTAAAGGGGACCACCAGGCAAAGAACAACACATAATTATATGTTTTGGTACCGTTTTGTGATATCAAATAGATACCCAACATTTTGCAAAGGGTTGTGTAATTAATAAACAATGCAATTACCACCACTTACGGAACCATTATTATTTCATGGTTCCGTAGACGCCAAACATTTGCGAGTGCGCCAATTCTATTCATGCGTATGTTTGGAGACAATAGAATCCTGGTCGATTTGCTCGCTCTGGACAAAGGTAGTCTTCATACATGCAGACCCATGAACGCATGCTTTAGAATGATGATGCGTTTTCCAATTATATTTTTTTTCCTGGAAACATATTTTTCTGAACTTGTTGATGGAATGGGCTACTAACGATGTCACCTTTCATTTATAAGAATATTATTGGTGGGTGGTGGTACCCTTTAATTGGCTATGTCTGGTGGATCAAGATGAAGTTGGGGGTTAGCCTGTGCAAATGTGTCATTTGTTTATTTATTTATAAACATAAAGAAATAAAATAAATTTTAAAAATAGAAAAGAGACCTCCAGATTGCTAGACTGGTGCTCTACCAGCTGAGCTATGGAAAATCCTTATGCTGTGTTCATCCCTGTATAATCAAATCATATCCAGTGGGCGAAAATGTGGTACTTTACATCAATAAAAACAGTGAAAGACAAAAAAAAGTGTGGTATTTTCTAGTTTTGTTTTATCTATTTTTATTCCTCTCATCACTAGTGATAAATTGGGGTCAAAGGCGTTGGCTTCTGTCTGCCATTTTGATGATGGAATTTGATTTGTATCGAATGTGGTTCATGACACATTTTGTCCCAGGGGTTTGTCGCTTTTATTGTATCTTTTTTGTTTTCTTGTCTGTCTCTTTTTTTTCTCATTTGTTTGTTCTGTTTTTATTATGTCTTGTCCTTTTTTTGTTTTCTTTGGGTCTGTCTCTATTTTATGTTTTGTTTCAATTTTCCTTTGCTGTTTATTACTTTTTATGCTCTGTTTATTTTGCACTTCAGCTTCAATATTAACTATTGTCTGGTGACACAAATTTCTGTTTAATTTCTCATTTATTGTTTCGATGAATATGAACGTGATAAATATTAAAGAACATGATCTATTTTTGTTTGTAACATTTTCCTTATATTGGTTTCTTCATTTGATAGATATTCAATCAGTTAGTTGTATATATGGTTTATAGCATTCAGACATGGCCTCCCTCAGTCGGTAATGAAAGCCAGTTTTCTGTGATCCTTTGACAACAATGATTATTATTCGTTATACTTTGATACATGTTGACGTGGGAAGCTTTGGAAAAATTTACAGCTTGTTAGTCCTTCACCAAGTTCTGGCCATGGCTATACCTGGTTGTCAGATTGGCAACCAATTTTCAATAATGAAAGTGAGCTACGTTGCTTTTGATCTTTTAACTTTGATTTATATTCTTTCTTTTTGCACACATACACAGAAATCGAAGCGGCGATACGGTTGTACAATTTGACCTGGGTAGCGTAGGATTCTATAGCGAGTCTGCCCTTTACCGAGTTTTGGATACAGCTGTACGCAGCGCTCAGATCGCCGAATACAGGGTCAATCCAGCCGAGCTCGACTTTGAACCATTACCAAGTAAGTGAATCATTTCCTTTTTTTTCTTTCTTGGGTTGTATTTCAAAACTTAATAATGTAAAACTTACTCTTTACTCTATGTGCTTTATATAAAATTGCAAATTTGTTGACTGGCTGGTAGACTCGCCATTAAATGTTGATTCAATCGTTTCCCTCTATGTACTTCATTTGGACATACTATTAATATGTGCTCTTGGATATTCCCATCAGCCAGTCAGTATAAATTTGTCATGAGAAATGTTTGGGGAAAAAAACCGAGCCCTTGTTCAGGGAACAAAATACCACAACATTGTGCATACATCCAACACAGAGGGCAGTATTGATCTTTTCCACAAGCTCCCTGTGGAGGCTGACTGACACAGATCTATACATTTCAGTACACCAATCCAGTTCCAGCACCATAGGACTACAGCGCCCCCTTTTGCTAACTTTGAAAGGTGCACAAGGGACAGCCTTAAGTTGTGATAAAAGTAGGTTTTAAATTTGTGAAAAAAAGTCACTTTGGAAAGAAATAATATAGTCCCACATTTGCAATGTTTTTCATGTATTCAACAAACATATTTTTGTTAAAAGTAAAGTTTATGAATAAAAACCAAATGGAAATATTTTCATGTTTAAAGTGAAATATTGTTATTAACTACTTATTAACTTCTTAAATTCCAGTACTCATTCAAAACAAATAGTAATGTTCTTGTGCTATTTCAAAAGTTTTAAACATATTTTTCTCAACTAAATTTGGTTTTTACTGGAAAGGATCACTGTTCATCTATTTTCACCATTTGTTCCCTTTAATTTCTCTAAAGCTCCCTCAAAATCGAAACAAAGCTTTCACTTTTAAAGAGATACTCAAGTAATTGAGAAATTGTCCTTTCGTGTTATTGATTGTTGAGATGCCATGTGAACATGCTTTTAATTTGGGATGTATAGGATGAGAATGGTGCATATTCGTAATAATTAATTTTAAAATTAAATTATTTTTTGTTGGATAATGTTGGATAACATCAAAATATATTGGAATTACGAATTAAAGTCCCAAACTGTGCATATTTTCTGAGGGATTTTAAAACTACAATGAGGTTTGACTATTTTAACTGGTAGAGCGTGCGCTTTCCGATCGTGAGATCCTGAGTTCGAACCCCGTGTAGGCCCACTGCGTTTGTCCTTCAGAAAGACAATTAATCCACAATTGCTGCTCTCTACCCAGGTGTATAAATGGGTACCATGGTCTGGTGTTAATTAGCCTGTATCGCCATCATCAGTGGCAGCTCGGCTAGTATGCTCCTTGGAGAGTTGAGAAAGTACGCAATATCATTGTGTTGGTTTGAAATGTACCTGATGACCATAGGTAATAATAATTTAAATCATTATTTAAGCGCAGTAGAGTATATATTTATAGTAGCTGCGCTATATAAATGTTCATATTATTATTATTATTATTTCCCTACTAGATTTTGCACTTCCTGTAGAGCTTTCATAACCAGGTTCCTATAGCCAAATGTTTACAAATTTTCTGTTTCATTTATTTGCTTTGCATCAGGATTTCAATTGCTATTATTCACAGTGAGTAAAGAAAGCATTTGAGGCCATTTATGCCTGCATGAGGACATTTTCATCTGAATAAAATTCTGCTGCAAGTTCCCGACAACAGCTTTAAGCAAGTCGGATTTGCTGGAGGCACCCCCAAACAAGATCATATCAGGGGTATAGTTCAGCCATTGTGAAGCAATGTGTATCCAAAATCTCAAGATTGAAGAAAATTATTATTTCAATCAAATCTGTCCATTGTCCATTCACACCAAGCAATTTTCTCCCTTCTATTATTAATTTTTTTTTTATTGTACCTATTCATGTTTTTATCGGCAGCCTTTGATATTCAAAAGTTTTCGTTATAAATGGATAGGGTCAAACCCATAACCCTGGAAAATTTCCCCATCTTTGTGTGTGAGATTAGGGAAAGCGAGGGGGCATTTTAATATGGCAAACCTTCGAGGGAAGATAAAAAGGATTAAAGATTACATATAATATATAAAAGGTTGAAGAAAATGAATTTAAAAATGTTGCAGAAATTAGATTTTGTATTGATTGCAGTAGAGTCTTTTTTTAATTAACATGTAGCAAACATTAAAAGGGAGATTAAAAGATTGAAGAAAATACATTTGAAATGTTGCAGAAATTAGATTTTGTATTGATTGCAGTAGAGTCTTTTAAAAACATGTAGCCAGGGCTCAACACTAGCACTTGCCCTATTGCCCGGCCGGGGCAAGTACAAATTGATGTCGGCCAAACCTAGTTTGGTTGCCCAATCGGGCAACTAAATTATTGGTCATCTACGAGAGAATAATGTTATAATCCTTATGACTGTTATGTGTCAATCTCATCTAGAAGTAAGCAGGCAAGTAAATTTTCTGTTTGGGCATGTAAAATGTAAAGAGTTATGATTTTACTTGCCCGAACGGGCCAGTAGAGAAAAAAGTAAGTGTGGAGGCTTGATGTAGCATTTCAAAGGGAGATAAAAAGGATTAAAGATTACAAACATAAAAGATTGAAGTAAAATAATTGAAATGATGCAGAAATTAGATTTTGCGCTGATTGCTTTGGAGGCAATTTCATTTAAATGTACAGCAGACATCAAGAGAAGGTAAGAACAGATTAAAGATTACAGTAATAAAAGATTGAACAAAAAATACATTTTAATGTTGCAGACATCAGATGTTGAATTGATTACATTCAATTATAAGATCAAAGTGTGAGGGCATTACAGTATACTGTACATATGCAACACAATTCAAGGGAAGGTTAGAACAGATTAAATAAAAGATTGTTCATGAAGGAAAAACATTGAAATTTGACAGAAGAATGTTGTAATAGACCGCACAGAACTTTACAAAGTGTGGTTGAATTTTTATGTTGCAAACCTTCAATGAAACATAAAAAAGGATTACAGATTCCAGAAATAAAAGATTGAAGAAACTATACATGAATGTAGAAGAAATTAGTGATGATTGTATTTGAGCAGGGAAATAAATTACATTTATTTTTCGGGGGCTACTTTTTAAACTTGCGTGCATGAAAGTAGCACTCTAAAATGTGTTTTGCATTGAATTCTATACAAATGTACAGGGGCTCTTTTATGATTTTTGGGGCTCTTTTTGGACTTTTTGGGGCTCTTTTTGGAATTTTTTGGGCTAATTCGCCCAGAGTCTGAGGGGTTTTAATTTACATGCAGCAGACGTCAAAGAGGGAGATCAAAATAGATTTTCTACAACAATTTGATATCAAATAAAGGTACTGAAACAAATAAGCCTGCATGTTCTTTGCGTGGTTGTCCCCTATAACCTAAGGTTTCAACTATTTTAACGTTCTAGTAAATATGATAAAAATCATTGACATTAAATGCCATTTACAAATGTATATATATATATATGAACATTCTATGCAATTGTGCAAAGAGAGAATACAAGAAAAGAAATGGGGTAGATAAATTAAAAATGTGGCAAATGTAATTTTAGCTTAATATTCCTTTTAATAGCAACTGTTATTTAGTAATACTATGGCCATATTTTATACAGTATTTGCGCTACTGTTGTCTGTAATAACTGGTAAACATAGCTATATTTCAAACATTTCTGCAGGCCCATGGAGGGTCTGCTACACAACAAGGGTTGCATTGTACGCACCCTACAATATAGGTTGAGATTTATGCACCCCTTTCCTTTAGTTGTAGGGAATCAAAACACAACGATATTTGCAATAACGAAACAAAAAACTACTAATCTGAGCGGTTAAGCCAATTAGCTCCGAAATGAAACTCATTTGTTTTCCTTAGAATTCGGCTCCCGAGGCAGAGACCCTATGAATGGTACGCAGCTTTGTCAAAAGCCGTACCAACGATTCATACTTCTGGGGATGACCCTAAGCAGTAAATGGGCCCGGTTATTTCAGTTTTAATGATGCAGTTTAGGCATGGATTATACAAACAAGGGGTAATATTCCTAGTTTTTATTTTAGTCAGGCACTCTTCAGATTTCTAAATCAGTGAATCTTTAAATAGCCATAAGCATAAGGGTTCCCTTTTTAAAAATCACAAACATTTGACCTGTAAAGAGATTTTACTTTAAAGGGTACCACCACCCAAAAATAATTTTCTTATTAAAGAAAGGTAACATCTTTAGTATTCCATTCCATCAACAAGTTCACAAAATATGTTTCCAGAAAAAAAAAATATAATTGGAAAACGCATCACCATTCTAAGGCATGCGTTCATGCGGTCTGAATTGCGAAGACTAATGTGTGCAGAGCGAACGAATCGCCCGGGAATCTATTGTCTACAAACGTACGCGTGAATAGCTTTGGCGCACTCGCAAATGGTTGGCCCGTATGGAACCAGGAAATAGTAGTGGTTCCATAAATGGTGGAAATTAATTGCTTTGCTCATGAATTACACAACCCTTTGCAAAATGTTGGGTATCTATTTGATATCACAAAACGGTACCAAAACATATAATAATGTGTTGTTCTTTGCCTGGTGGTCCCCTTTAAAACAGTGGAGACTATATGTGACCGGCTACACTACAGTAAAACCTTGAACTTGTCGGTAATACATGTTTTGAAGAAATTTGCATTTTAAGTTTACATAATGTGTGTAAAATACTTATGATTGTTTCAATTATATCTTCAGTAATTATTGAGCAACATGTGAGAACAAAGCATCAAATGAAAACTTGTGATGAGGCCTTTCTAATGGTATGAAAATCTACTTTTTTTATTTTTTATTGACAAGTGCAGGGTTTTGCTATAGCTAGTCGCATATGATATGGACTTGCCTAATTAAATATGCCTTGGCTACTTGTCAATCTCAATAAGCAATAATGATAGTTTAGATCCTGATTTTTCCTCTTGAAATAGAAATAACAAAATATTCATGGGTCAAATATTTTGCATTATTTCAGCTCATAAATTTGCTTTTCTTTTATTTAATAAGGAAATTTTATTTTTGTAAAATGTTCAAAGTTGCAGCAGCTCACGATCTCGATCGATAGCAATTGCAAAGGATACACACAGTTGGAACAAAGTTGAACCTGACCTAACTTTTTAGCTCACCTGAGCCAAAGGCTCAAGTGAGCTATTGTGATCGCTTTTTGTCCGTCGTCCGTCGTCCGTCGTCCGTCGTGCGTCGTGCGTCGTCCGTCGTCCGTAAACTTTTTACATTTTCATCTTCTTCTCCAGAACCAATGATCGGATTCCAACCAAACTTGGCAGGAATCATATTTAGGGGTAGAGGAACCAAAGTTGCTAAAATGGTGGGCGTGGCCCCCAGGGGGGCCCTGGGGGAGGGCACCAAATGTAAAAAATATGTAAATTTTAAACATCTTCTTCTCAAGATCCAGAAGTATGACAGACCTGATATTTCATATTTAGATGCCTCTATTGATGAAGAATGAAAGTTGTTCACAAGATTTTTGTGGGTGGTCCCATAAGGGCCCTGTGGGCGTAACAGTTTTTTTGGGGGCCCTACCATAGGAAATATACATTTTCATCTTCTTCTCCAGAATCAATGATTAGATTCCAACCAAACATGGCAGGAATCATCTTTAGGGGTAGAGGAACCAAAGTTGCTAAAATGGTGGGCGTGGCCCCCAGGGGGGCCCTGGAGGAGGGCACCAAGTGTAAAAAATATGTAAATTTTAAACATCTTCTTCTCAAGATCCAGAAGTATGACAGACCTGATATTTCATATGTAGATGCCTCTATTGATGAAGAATGAAAGTTGTTCACAAGATTTTTGTGGGTGGCCCCACAAGGGCCCTGTGGGCGTAACAGTTTTTTTTGGGGCCCTACCATAGGAAATATACATTTTCATCTTCTTCTCCAGAACCAATGATTAGATTCCAACCAAACATGGCAGGAATCATCCTTAGGGGTAGAGGAATCGAAGTTGCTAAAATGGTGGGCGTGGCCCTCAGGGGGGCCCTGGGGGAGGGCACCAAGTGTAAAAAATATGTTAATTTTAAATATCTTCTTCTCAAGATCCAGAAGTATGACAGACCTGATATTTCATATTTAGAAGCCTCTATTGATGAAGAATGAAAGTTGTTCACAAGATTTTTGTGGGTGGCCCCATAAGGGTCCTGTGGGCGTAACAGTTTTTTGGGGGGTCCTACCATAGGAAATATACATTTTCATCTTCTTCTCCAGAATCAATGATTAGATTCCAACCAAACATGGCAGGAATCATCTTTAGGGGTAGAGGAACCAAAGTTGCTAAAATGGTGGGCGTGGCCCCCAGGGGGGCCCTGGAGGAGGGCACCAAGTGTAAAAAATATGTAAATTTTAAACATCTTCTTCTCAAGATCCAGAAGTATGACAGACCTGATATTTCATATGTAGATGCCTCTATTGATGAAGAATGAAAGTTGTTCACAAGATGTTTTTGGGTGGCCCCATAAGGGCCCTGTGGGGGTAACATTTTTTGGGGGGCCCTACCATAGGAAATATGCATTTTCATCTTCTTCTCAAGAACCAATGATTGGATTCCAACCAAACTTGACAGGAATCATCCTTAGGGGTAGAGGAACAAAATGTGCTATAATGGTGGGCGTAGCCCCCAGGGGGCCCTGGGGGAGGGGACTGAGTGTAAAAAATATGTAAATTTTAAAAATCTTCTTCTCAAGATCTAAAAGTATGACAGACCTGATATTTCACATTTAGATGCCTCTATTGATGAAGAATGAAAATTGTTCACAAGATTTTTGTGGGTGGCACCATAAGGGACCTGTGGGGTAACAATATTTTTGAGGCCCTACCATAGGAAATATGCATTTTCATCTTCTTCTCAAGAACCAATGATTGGATTCTAACCAAACTTGACATCCTTAGGGGTAGAGGAACAAAAGTTGCTAAAATGATGGATGTGACTGCCAAGGGGGCCCTAGGGGAGGGCACCTAGTGTAAAAATATGTACATTTTTAAACATCCTTCTTTTCAAGATACAGAAGTATTAAAGACCTGATATTTGGTTTATAGATGCCTCTTTTGAAAAAGAATGAAAGTTCATGACATTTCTTTCGATGGCCCCTGAGGGGTTCTGTGGGGGTAATATGTTGGGAGGGGGGGGGGGACTTCCAAGAGAAATTAACATTTTTGTCTTTTTCTTCCAATTGAATAATTATATGTCAACCAAACTTTGTTGAAATCATTCTTAGTGGTAGGGGTTCCCAAGTTGTTTAAATGTTACTATTTGGCTTCTAGTGGAGTCTAATTGGAGGGCCCCCAAGGATAAAAAATGTATAAAATTCAAAGATCTTTTTCTCCTTATACATACAATGTATATGCAGAGAGAACATGCGCCAGATGTGACCTCAGGTGAGCGTCGTGCCCCCCTGGGGCTCTTGTTTCATTACTCCACCGTTCTAACTTTTCGCTCATGATTCTTCTTAATAGCAGACAAAATATTTGTAGGGTGGAATCCCCCTTTAATACCAAAGCTAATATTAAAGTATTTTCAAATGATGGGAAAAGATCTGCGAAAGCCTCTCCCATTGCCCAAACCTACAAATACAATCAAATAATGTACAATTATTGTGGGATTTTGATTCCATTGAGCATTATTGTGCGCACTTGTCCATGAAGGTGAGCTAAAGAGTGTTGCAATCCCACAGATAGAGGTGTATTGTTTGGGAATAATTACACCCCAGTAGTGTTTAATGACCCGTTGAATTGGGGTAGATATTTTTGAATGTTCAAAGTTTCATGAGTACCTGTAGTAGTATTATACTGACATACTTGTGTTAATCACCATACCAGGGTCGTGCAAATATATTTTAACAATCGTTCAGATATACATTTACAAGGTTTCAAATCATTATGCTCAAAATAGTAAATACTTTAATATCGTAATACCGTTCCATATTTAACCTTATTAAATAACAGTTATATAAATCTCCAGTTCTATTCTGCTTTATAATGTAAGGAACTTTGTTTTGCATAGTAATGTGAAATATCTTTAACCATTGAACATATCAACTATTTTGAGCACCAAAATTGTAAATATCATAGACCAATAATCTTGGGGGTTATACGTTGAACTATTTAGAGCACTGGGATTTGAAATATCATAAACCATTATTTAAAAAACCCATAAGATATATAATAAACTATCGAACATGGGCGCAGGTTTGCACTTTGCTAGTTTTCAAATATAATAATAGACCAAGAAACTTGGTGTAATAGATTTAGCTATTTACAGCCCCGGGATTTAAAATATCATAAACCATTATTTAAAAAAAAACATAAGATATAATAAAAAACTATTGAACAGGGGTGCAGGTTTGCACTTTGCAGTGGCAAATACTTGGCATACCGACTCACCTGTGCACAGCATGCGTGTAACATACACCCCTCAGCAGTCGTACTTACTTCATGTAGTTTCTTTTATTTATACAAGTTTAATTCATATTCCAAGGTATATATCCTTCGTTGAGAAAGAGAAGGGCGCGAAGTCACTCTTTTTTGCACTTCAGTTTTTATTTGAATATTTAAAGTTTGGGAGCCGTTAGGAAAGCCAAATTAGCTCGCTTTTTTATATTTCTGATAAATTTTTCTTTAATTAGACATAACTATTGTCTGAAAATTTGTCATTGCGTAGAGAGGGCTCTGACCTACTAGATGATAAAGGGGAACGTAATTCAGGCCAAAACTGACTTAATGCCCTTCTAACTCTCACCAGACTTTCTTTTGGGATGTGACCCACAACCTATCACACACGGCGTAGTCATGTTTAAACTAAAGAACAGCGTTTGGAGAAAAAAGATGACAAAAAGTGTCCAATAAATACCCCCTAACAAAGTGAGCACATATATTTGTTAAATCATCTGTAAGGGTTAGATACTAACAAATATTGCAAGAAACTGCCTGGAAATTGCCTATTTTAGCAATCAAATGTTTAAAATTTGTCTTGGGAACATAAATATGTGGTACACTAATAGTCAGTACACACAATAACGGCAATCTTCACTTGGAAAGCATGTGGCAAGTAGAAGCGGGGAGTGATCGATCAAAGAGAATGTATCATGCTATGGGGGTGTACAGACTACGATCTCAGCAGCTCAGTCATCTTTGTTGGGAGCTTTCGGTTTATATTTCTCCATGGAGTGATTTTTAGGTTAGGATTTTGGTGTTTGAACCTTTTCTTATGCTATACCAACTGTTTTAGATAATATGTTGGGCCAAGAGATATGTTTTCCAAATCTTCTTTATATAATTATGTCTTACATTGTACGCCACAAAGTCTCATAACATCGTTACCTAAAATTATATTCATTTAATTAATCTTTAATACTTCTTTAATTAAAATATGTAAATAAGTATTTGCAGTGCACTG
Source organism: Echinarachnius parma (assembly GCA_037951105.1). Classification (NCBI taxonomy): domain Eukaryota; kingdom Metazoa; phylum Echinodermata; class Echinoidea; order Clypeasteroida; family Echinarachniidae; genus Echinarachnius; species Echinarachnius parma. The sequence goes on from JBAMJV010002474.1 coordinate 87,570, forward strand.
ATTAAATACAAAAATAAAAATACTTGCTCATGTGTTACACTCCAGATAATGCCCTGTATATAAAAATAAAAAAATCACTGGCAGGCGCCATTTAGACACAAGATTTCTCAGTTTGAATACATGAAAGAAAAATAATTAAAAATACACCCATCTTTTCAGCTTGTGCGACCAACTATTGAAACACCACAGACACAAGTGGGAAGGGCGGGTATTAGATGGAACAGTAATTTTGAGTTGTTGGAATCATTCATTGATCATAAAACCAACAATGCATGCGATTAACCTGTTTAAGACTATTTGATTTTGGTATAACATGCATTCTCCATAGACTACAACCTGAATATTTTTTAAACCAGTCCTGAATGGGTTAAAAGGTGACATTTTTAGTAACTTTTTTTGTCAACAATCTCCATAATTCAACAGAATGGTAGCATAAAGCAATTTCTTAACAATTGTTCATTTGTAATTTAACCAAAATATTACAATGAAATTTCTTCACCACATATCTCACATTTGTTGTAAAAATTACCAGGATAGATCATGCTTGCTAAGTGTGCAGGGGAGCATTCAGTCAGGATGTGAATTGGGTGGGAAGATAGGACCGTGTCTGCACAATTGACTAAAGTGATATTCCACTACCATTGAGTTGGGAACTCCCTATCAACACGGAAGATATATTGCAGTGCCATATACATGTATGTATAAATATGTTGTGTATGTTCCAAATCTGCACCTCCAGCAATGTAAGAGTTAAAGGCTAGTGGTAGCCAGTTTGGATTGAAAGGGGTCTGTGCAGATCGAGGGACTATTGGTAAAATCCCCTCGCAGTTTATCTGAGAGTTGTCATATTTGCCAGAATATTGTAGTGTCATATGCATACAAATGTTTTGTATGGTCCAAATCTACATCAATATCGGTGCAAGACTAAGAGTTAAAGGCTGGTGGTAGCCAATTTGGTTGGGCAGGGTCTAAAGTTAATGGGTGGTGGAAGCCAGTTTGAGTTGATAGGGGTCTGTGCTTGAGTAGACTACTCCCTCCATACCCTGCACAGGGTTGGTGTGGCAAATTGGTTGGATGGTTTGGTTGGTCGAGCGAGCGAGCGAGCGGTAGAGCAACTTTTCTCTAAAAGTAACGTCCCCTCGCAGTTTGTCAAGAGAGGTTGGTCAGAACAGGGAGGGTGTACGTGAATGTAGCTGACCGATTGTGGCTGACCGAGCTGGAGCTAACCTGGTTGAAGGAAAAGAGAACGAGAGAGAGAGGGAGGGATAGAAAGAGAGAGAGAAGGGTGGGGATAATTCACTCGGAGAAGGAGAAGAGGAAAAACTCGGTGGATTCATTTTCATTCTCTGATTGATTATCTGTGATGGATTGATATTCTTTTCCTCTCTTTTTTGTGGTGGAAAAGCTCAGGAGAATTCTTTTTGAGGATAGTAGGAGAAATTTTGTTCTATTGTTGGATTGATGGAGAATTTGTTGGAAATCGCAAAGGAAAGATTACCTGACTATTTATTGAAGGAGAAAGAACCTGTTCAGAGCTTATGTCGTTTGGGAGAGGAGAACTACTGTACATAATGTATTAACTGCTCAATTTACCTCTTTGTTGCAGATGTAATAGGGTTCCCCCTTTTTTATTTTGAAGACTATATCTGATCTTGTCTCCCAAAATATTTCATTTTTTCTGTTATTCTATAATACAGCTGTTTGCTCTAAAGCTAACTGAATTACGAGAACTTTGAAGTGGAATATATATATTCATAGTCATCTATGTTATATCACCAGTGAAATAGTATCACATTTGTGGCCCTGGATTTTAGACTTTTTCCATTCCAGACTTTGAGGAACCCTGGAAACTCAGTTGGAATTTCGCCTGTGCCATTGTGATTGTGTCTGCTTCATCTCTTTACATGTCTACATCGATTGCGTGAATAAGTTTGTTCATGCAGCTAAATAGTCCCGCTGATATTTCACAGATTATTTGAATGATCAGCCGGCCCCGGATTGAAATAACAACGCCTCCTAGCTTGACCCTTTTATGTTCTAACGTATACATACATGTGGATTTTCTCTGTGTGTATTGTTACAGATTCAAGTGAATGATTTCAAATGTTTTGAAGAAATCATGGGGACCTGAAGCTATGCAAAACATTCTCTCTTTACATTTGTAATCTGTGTGAAAACTTTATCTCCCCCTTGATATCTCGTGCAAAGATATCTCAATTGGAATTTTTAGGGAAATAAATCATACACATACATAATTCATCATGGATGTATCATCCGCATCACTATCACCACCACTTTCTAAAACTAAAAGACTACGACTAACTCCTTCTCTCTGGTTACTCGCCGTTTTCGCAGTCGTGATCATCACGGAGCCGTCGACGACCGCCGCCCAGACGACGTCGCCGTTCACGCTGACGTGCGACCCGCAGTTGGAGATTCCGTGCCAGGCGCTGCGGACCTGCCTGCCGTACACGCAACGCTGCGACGGCTTCTCGCAGTGCCCGGACGGATCGGATGAGTTTAACTGCCCGCCGCGGTGCCGACTGGACCAGGATAGGTGTCCTAACGGCGCATGCCTCGATATCACCCGGTTCTGCGATGGCTACAGAGACTGCCCGAATGGATTCGATGAAGAAAATTGCTGTGAGTATCATAATTCTTCTTCATTTTTTTTACCCAATCGGAATTGGAATAAATATGAAAAACGATAGTTTTATTTGCAAATTGACTTAACTGTTTTATGTTTTTGTTCTTGTGTGCTGTTTCAGTTTGGCGTTTACACTTTTTTACAGCATTGTTTTTTGTACTGTAGTTGTAGTAGATGACGCCGCAAACAGCATGAATGCATTTATTTAGAACGGCCTGTATTATTTTAGTGTGTTTCTGTTTATTTGGCAATAAAAGATTGTTGCATATTTTGTATCTAATTCCAACAAAAAAAGAAGAAAATAAAAAATACTTTAAAGTTCGTGGCTTTAGATTGAGACTTTGGTTTGATACCATTGATACATTCAGCTAAATCTCAGAAGGAATCTGCATGGAAATGCTGCATTATTTGTTCAGTATGCAGTACGAGTGACTCGTCTGATCTGTGTCTTGCATATATGGCATTATTTTTGTATACATTATTTTCTTATTTATTTAAATGCATGTAAAAATATATAATATATGATAAATTGTATTAGATTTTAGCAATGTTATCAATGCCATATCTTACGAAGAACAAGCATATTGTAGAATGAAATGATTTACAGCAATAATAATTGTATGCCTAAATAAATGTGCAAGTTTGATTTATTTATAATGTTGCTTGCAGTGTTAAATCAGTTATTTTGTTGATGTTCATGCAGTGCAAATATAAATCTTATCATATGTTTGTCATATATGTTTTGCAATATACATATTTTATATCTTTGTGCATTCTCCGTACCTTTTGCATTTGTTTTTATTCTGCTGCATGTAACCACATTTGCTTATATTGGATTCTGGAAGTGTACCCATTAATCCGCAAATAGTACATTTTTCGCACGTTTGACATGTTATGCACTTTTTACACCTTTTGCACTTTTTTTTCACTTACACATTTGCTTGTGATTCACTGTTTATGATATGTGTGACTGTTTATGTGCTTATCATGCTGTCAAATATACTGTTTTAATGATTCCTCCTTTGGACATACTCTGGATGAGTATGTTTTAGTTTGCACCTGAATAGTTTTGTTTGTAAACCACAATATTATCTCCATTTATGTGACTTTGAGATTAAAGCCGAGCATAAAATATACATAACATGAAAGAAAATATGTGGTACTATTAATCCTTACTACAAATATTTATAAGCCTTGCTGTATAATGGGACAAAGGATCATGAATTTAAAAGGCATTATTTTGTATGATTAATACAATTGTAAAAACTCGCCTTTATTACTGGTTTGCCTTGAAACTTCTCACTTGCTAGTTACGTTTTACAACTAATTAATTGGAAACGGAGGCCATGTTATTTTGTTTTCACCTGCGCTGATCGCACAACGATTTCCTGTGGCCTTTGTACACTGTGCTCCAGATATCTGCTTTAATGATCATCTCTCATAGGTTCATTGTTTTCACTGACACAGAGTGTTACTTTTAGTAAGGTTTAATACTGCATCACTGTTTTATAATAAATAAGCTAATAATAAATATTATGCCCAGTGGCATAGCCAGGTATTCTGCAAGGTTGGGGGGGCGTCGGGGCGTCGGGTGGACCCTAAACGTGAGAGCCTTCAGAAGCTTTTGCATCGTTAGCTATATCAAAGGCCAAAATCACAACTGCTGGCTAACAAGCAAGCAAGAAGCACAACAACGACAAAGGACTGCGGGGGAGGAGTTAGGGCCAAGGAGCCCCTCCCCCCCTTGCCACTTCATTGGCTAGATCTGTTCTTGTACATGTATTTGAGATGATGTGACTTTGGTAAAAATACTTTTTTCTTAGACCGCTACCCAATGAATCTTGGACTCCATGTTCGTTAACCCGTTGCCTACGGCATGCTTACGGGAACCGAGTGGGCTATGTACAAAATCTATGGGGATTTTAGAATCTCATAGTGAACGGGTTAATACGACTACCAAAATCAGATTGGATCTTTATCTAGGGCTAATTATAAAATGTATTAAGAAACCCTCTGGAATATGTGCCTACCATTCAATTGGATGATTTGATGTTGGTGTACCACATATTTTTAACAGTCACCATCCCAAGACCGAAGATATGTTGGACTCAGTGGTGATGGGGTTAAAGGGAATTCATACCGGTATATTAGACGCGTGGATCAATATTGCGCACTTTTACTCACGGTACGTAATCCCCATTGGCTCAGTTATACGTAGCGATCGCAAACTGTCCCACTTCACGAAGGCACGAGTCGCGTTCGGAATATTTGTACTAGTCGAATCATGGTCGAATGGAATTCCATCAGAGCGAAACTATTACGTAACACGCTTAACCGCACCGAATTCAAAGTGCCGCTTTTTGATGTTATCAGCGATTGCCTCGGGCTCAGGTGACAGCTCATGTGTGCTGCATGCAATTTCATAAGAAGCACCGCTCTTCGATCGATCCAACACATATCGTGAGTTTACCTCGGGAGATAACGGTGGAGTGCGAGTTGGAATTTGCTGACTACCCTTTTTAACCCATGCATATATGCCTTTAATACAACTACTAACCTCAGATTGGCTCAGAAGGTCTAATAATAAAACTACAATTAAGAAACACTTTGGAATAATTGCCAACATTTCAACGAGATGGTTTGATTGTGGTATAAAATCCAAATGTTTATTAAGACTACTGAAATCAGGTCAGGGGCTTATAATGAAATCAAAATCGAGAAACACTCTTGGAATAATTGCCAATGTGGCTGTATGCTCAAGGGAAATCAGTGCGATTACATTCTGGTAGAATTCTTACATTTAGTAGAAATTTAAATTTAGGTATATAAATTCTTATGTTCCAATGTTGTATGGACCTCCAGGGAAATTTCCTGGTTTGAAATGTTTGGAGGATAGCGATCTTTCAGTTAATAAGCTTTGCATTCCAAAGCTGTGATTGGTTTTGTTGAAAATGTTGACAGATCCATGAGGGAAGCAACGCTCAGTATAAAAGGACTTTTCATAAGAAAGGCATTTGATTGCTTTTAGTTTCATTGCACTGAATGTCTAGCAAGCCTCCACACTAACTATTTTCTCTTTCAGAATCATAAATGTTCAAATTTTACTTGCCCAAAGAGAAAATTTTCTAGCCCACTTCTAGATGAGATAAAATTTTCCAATTATCCAAGTTACTTTTGTGGACTTTGTTAATAGTTGAATGGAAATTAAAATGTGTTATATAATCTATTTGGTAGAAATCCAAATCAACTTGTTTTCATTTTACAGGGTAAAAGGAGTAATATCCAAAGTGATATTATTGATATTTTGATTGATTGATGCGTGTTTACAACTGTGTCACAAAAGCCACTCGATGCTAATTTTGGGATCTGACAAGAATTCTTTGACGGATATTATTTGCCCGAACAATACGACAGATGGTTCATGATTCTCATACACCATTTACTGATGATGAATGATGATTGATAAACATTTCAGATGACAAGTAGATTCTTTTTTTGACATTCAATTACACTTGAATATCCAAACATGAGTTATTGTAGTTATTGCAGTTTTAAAGACAAAGAACAAGCGGCACTGAAGGACTGATTAATTCTATATCGTCAGCTAAGATTTAGAAGGGCATCAAGTCATTGTTTTACTACATTAAGTTTTGAACCATCTTGGGGGCCTGGAGCCTGCTCTATGAGATGCTAAACTATTATGTAATAGTTATTTCTATTTGCTTTAGATATAAGTAGAAATAAGAGCGCTACATGTGAACACAGTACAAAAAGTGAATTTTTTAAAAGTTAGCATCTCTTCTCTTTGTTATCCAATTTTTTTGAAATTTCCGGCAGAGTTGATACATGGTAAACCTGGTCTCCGTAGGCGATGTAATAAATGTACTTGTTCAATCAAAACAGGAGAAATATTATGGCATACACATATATATTATGTATCAATTTAATGTTAACTTGCTTAAGAAACTGTTTTAACTTCTATCGCAAGGCTTTAATTTATTATGACAGTAAATAGCAACCATTTCATAAACTTGTTTGTGAAATTGTTCTGCTATTGTGCGACCATAACTTAACATTGGCAGTATTACAATCATATCACTTTGATATACGAGTCCTATTTTTGATAATAAAAGCATGAATATGTTATTTTTTGGTGAAACTGAAAGAATGTCAGGTTCCTCTATGATCTAGACAGTCAATATAATGACAAACATGTGTACCAATTTCGTATAACTTGCTTACAAAATGAAAATGTTATATTGAGACTTAAAACTAGGATAGCATTAAATATCAATCATTTTATAAATTGCTTGGGATAATGTTATTCTATTGTGTTGCTTTTTTCAAATATGTGATAGTATTTAGCTCCTATCACCTTGATTTATGAGTTGTATTTCTGTTACATTGGATGCTGGAGGAAATTTAATGTGACATTGAACTAAAAATAACTAAAAACAGGTCACATACCTACATGTAGTTGAACAAACATATGGAAACAATTACTGTCGATTCTATATCCACATGAATTGTCATATTCTATTTTCATAAAGTGATTCATGAACAGCTTTTGATAAATATTAACCAGGTTGTATTATTATTATTATTAACCCGTTCAATACAAGATTCTGAAATTCCATACAGACTTTGTACATAGCCCATCCTGTTCCCATAGCCATGGGTTATAAATACATTATAATGTAGAATTAATACATTTTGTTTGTGAGTTTGGCCTGATTGAAGAAGCAAAGGAGAATTTGAAGAAGAAGAAGAAAAAAATGCCCCATGTAATATGCCCCCCAAAAGATTTCTAGTCAACCATAATATGTACAACTCAAACTTAACATAAGTATGCTATTTCTTGCCTGTTTAACCAGTTTGGCTACACATTTTTAATAGACCCAAACTTGAAATACACGGGGGCTGAGGGCAATTTTGCACCTTAAATTTCCAAATAGCCCCCTGAAATCAGTAGGTAGCCCCTGAAGTAACCATAATATGGCATATGGGTATTATGTGAAATAGTTTGTGATATCCATCAGATTAAAAAAATAGCCCCCCGAAATTAAAAATTGATTCCTTCCTAGAACTGTTCCCTAGTAGAGTTTCAATTTCCCATAGAAAGGGCCCACCAGGTTCACATATGCAACAACAACAACAGTTTTTTGTAAATCAAATTACCTGCTTTTTTGGGGGGACTTGGGCTGGTTTTGAATACTCAAAGACTTATTACTTTTTGTAACAAAAAAATTCTGCCGAGGCAATCAGATTACAACTTCATGCCTCTGTGAATATGTAATTACAGGTTTTCATATGTATAAATGTATATTTTTTGCCATCTTTTTGTCACCATTTAAAGGTTTTTAATACCACATGTGGGTTTCAATTTAACTGCCAAATTAAACAACCCATGACTAATTTTTATTGCCGAAACTGTCATTACTTCACAGCAAAGTCAAGGGCAATTTCCTATCAACAAATCAAATTGTATTCCACTTCTGTTATTAGGTCCCAGTCACATACCCAAAAAAGGCAAATCTCTCCGTAAGAGCCATGTATTGGCATTTTTTGTGGAATGCAATGAAACGAGGCTATTCCGTGGCAATTTTGTGGCTAAGCCTTGGTAATACGAGTTATTGTGGCAATATGTGATAATACGTGGTAGTACTCAGTTTTCGTGCCACTTTTGGCTGAGCAAACATTTCAAAATGTTTAAAATTTGAAATTCCGCCACCACATGGTTATATATTGTTATTAGCTTTTAATACATTCCCATAAGTGGCACAAAAACACAGTTCTGCCACGTTCTGTCACATATATCGCCAGATATTGCCACGGAATAGCCACAAAATCACCGAATATCCCCTTTTAATTGCATTCTACAAAAAATGCCAATACGTGGCTCTTTGAATACGGGAAGGCATTATGGAAATGTGTGACAGGGACACTGCAGTGTGCTTAGTAATTGCAGCACGATTCTATGCAGTAGACATCATTTTATTACCTAACTCGGCAGGATATCAGACTGAACGATTGTAAATAAATATAGATAATATCATTGAAGCGTACCTAATTGCCTTGTAATTTAGCAGCTGACCTGGGAGAAACCTGTTGTCCCTGTTTAGAAAATGATGCATTTTATTTGTATTTCATCTTCTTTTGGGGGGAGTGTAAGTTCTAAACATTGCAAAATGGAAGAATCATATTACGAGGCTCTGCTCACTCAGACAATAGCACAAAACTTTATGTAATAGTTTGAATTGTAAATTTTTCAAATAGCCGAATCATTTTATACAGTGAGGAACTAAACAAATTGGTTTATTTATGGCAATGCCAAGCTTCAAATATGAGGCTACAAGTCAAACACAACATTTTTTGGTGAACTACTGAACTTCTAAAGAATTCCTTCTTAAGTTTCACTTTTCAGCAAATAGTAAATGTATTACTACTAAAGAAGTAAGCAATTTTCCCCTTCTTATATCTTCAGTTGTACCAATGTGTGCCGTTTTATTGCAAACAAAATATACTCTCTTTATACTCTCTTAAGTTTTAGAGTGACCTCTGATATTATTCTTTTGTATTATAGGCATGTTTTGTTGAGGTGTCCGAATGAAGAAAACAAGCAATTACGAATCATTGGAAAATAATCATGGCGCTCGGGGCAATTTGGACCCCATAATTCCCTCCCAAAAGCTTGTAAAAGTCACAAAATAGTCTCCATATAAAAGTGTCATTGAGTTCAATGCAAAACAATTTTCAGAGTGCTTGTTAAATGTATGCAAACTTGAACAGTATTTAATACAATATACCTTTATATATTTTCCCTGTTATGAAACAGTTATATATTTTCCCTGTTATGAAATGCCTGACATATCATATTTAACCCATTTAGGACCCATTTGCTAAGTACTGCAAATGCTCTGCCTGGACTTAGTTTCTAAAAGGGATATTCACAATCCATTTTCTTTTTCTTAATTGAAAATGATAGGTAGCATCCAATAGACCAACTTAAATAGATAGTATGTATTATAGATTGATATTTATTGTGATTGTTATAAAAATGTTGTTGTTTCATTACAGTATTTCTTTTACCTCAGAAATGTTCCTTTTTTCATATAAACTTAAAGGGATAGTTGAGTTTTGGTAGAGAGGGCGCTAGACTACTTTTTTTTGGTGAGTTAATGAAAAACTGAGTGTAAAATTTGAAAGAGCATAATATTTAAATAATTAAATCATCTTTGTTTGATCAAAATCGGTTCAGAGACGGCTGAAATATCCATAAATATAACAATTTGTAATAAAGCTGGGGCCCCAGGTTTATTAGAGAATTTTGAACCAGCCGTTGAAATTCGTTTGAAAATGTTTCCTCTTTTCAAAAATTTTCAAAAGAGGTTTTTAGATAGTTGTTGATTATCTCTCTATCTAATCACTATTTAAACAAAACATCACATGCACAATATGTTATTTAAAATGGTTTAAACAAATGCATTTTTTTAAAGCGCCCTCTTTAGTTTAAACAGCTCATTATGAATGATACCAGGCTTTTTACTTAGTCGTTTGTAATTGTTGTATTCCTTTTGAGCATGATGGAGTTATAATTATTAGTTTGTAATGTAATGGTGCATGTTTTGGTTACTAAAATTCAGTTTGACTAAAACTGTACTCTCTCTACCAGAACTCAACTATCCCTTTAAGATCTACCGTCTTTAAAAAAAAATCTAGTATTGGCCACACATATACTCACAATGTCTCTCACAAAAATGAATTGAATGAAAAAACTGGGTAATTGGGTCGAATTTATTTATTGTAAATCCCCAGTCTTTCAGCATCCCCCCTAAGGATTTTGGTTTAATCCAAGTAGAAGAAAGATGATAGAAATGTTGGCAAAGTGGGTTGTGGTAATATTGCACGTGTTAAAAGATATCTTTTTACAAAAAAGGTCTCAAAAACTTTGCTTACATCAGCTTGGATTCACCGTGTGTGTTCTTTGATCAAGCAATTTTTGTTATATGATAAAATGTTGTGTGTTTGTGATGTACAAACCCAATAAGGAATAGTGAGTTTCTTTTTAAACTATAATTTGCTGAGTACTGGTCACTGGAAAGAGGAAAACAAACAAATAAATGAAAATTAGTATAGAAAAGATCAACGTTAGATGAAGTATATTATGCATGTAGTTGGAATGGTAATAGAAATATTTCGTTTAAACATACACAGTACACTATAAAGTAGTGTTGACAAATTAATAGGGCTCTCTGTATAGTTTATAATGCATGGGTGATTGATGGATAAAAATAATGTTCACCTTTATCCTTGTTTTAGCATGCTTGTAAAGTTGTCATCTTCAGCTAGCTACCGTGATATTAATTACAGGCCCATGCTCTGGTTAACAACTTGTTAATGAATTAAGGGGGGCTTTATCGAGAGGCTCATTGTAGAAAACTGTCACACGACTGGGTCAAATGGACTAAACATGCCTAGAATATGTGTGTCGTTCAAACTATCTTTAAAGGGATCTAGTAACTTCGTTGATATGTGCAAAAAGTGATGAATGGTTGATGCAATGTATATTGTTGTTGTCTCATATGTCCACAGGGTATTGTGTGCAAATTTCAAGTCAAATGGACATTGTATGGCCAAGTAATGAACAAGGTATAAGGGAACCACTAGAATTAAAATTTTATTTTGAGGATTTGGACAATGTTACTTAGTCCCTTTAACTCATTGCCTACCTGAACCTGGTGGTCCCCATATTTGCTCTATGGGAATTGAAAAATCTAGTAGGGAACAGGCAAACCCCACTAGCTGTGTTCCTTGCTATTAGTATTTTAAATGCGCAGTTTATTGAGCAACAAACAGTTTTCCTAGTCCTCAACTAGGGTTAGCTGGGTAAGCTTTAGGTACCCAATATTAAGTTGACTCTAGTTAGCAACTAAAATATCTTGTGTTTAAGTCGTGGCCACGCCATCCAAAATAGACGTACATAGCAAGGAACTAAGCTAGCGGGCTTTCATGAATATGTGCCCAGGTTAATTATACAGTCTTTTATTAAAAATAGATTATTTTTGTATAGTATCCCATTCATTTATTGGGGCTTGTGAGACGTGAGAGCTTTCTCAGTCTGAATGTTCCTGATTAAATCTCCCAATCAATTCTATTTAACAAACATTAATCAATCTCTCAATAAATTCTTATTTACAAACATTAATCAGTCGCTTTGTAACGAAAAAATGTGCTGGTCAATTTTCAAACACTTCTGCTGGTCAATTTTCAAACACTTCTGCATAAACACTTCTCTCAGAAACACAGTGGAAATCATCATTATTGAGTACTTGCAGATGGTGCAGCCAAAAAGGAAAATAATTGTGTCTGGGGTATTTTGTTTTTCTTATAACTTATATACTTAAAACGAAAAGTCTTTTGAGATGATTTGTTTACAGAAAGTCCACAGAAAGTTATACATTTCGAGGCACCTTTTTAAAAGAATGTTATATAACCCACAAAAAGCATACATTCCTAACCATAATAATTCAAGCTTTCGATAAAGTTTTGAAATCTTTCTTAGTTTTATGGGAGGTCTGCCGAATTTGAGCTATTGTCCATTGCCCATTTCAGCCCCAAACAATTTGATTCCAGAATTATAGCAGACAAAAAGTTGTCCTTCGTGCAGTGACATTTATGGCACCAAATTGCTATTTAATTTTGACATAAATTCATCAAGCTCTGACTCCTGAGAATTTATTTTGTCACTTGAACAAAAGATTGGTTACTTGAATAACACGATTGATGAATAGGAAGAAGTGAAATTTGTATCCTTGCACATACAAAGATGACACAATTGGCCTAAAGAATTGTTCAGAACTGCATCCTTGTGCTAGCGCACACACACAGATATAACACAATTAGTCAAAAGAATAGTCAATAATTCTATCCTTGTACACACACACACACACACATACAGTACACACCCAAAGATAAGAAAAAAGGCAGTCAAAAGAAAAGTTAAGAATTGTATCCTTGCGCATACACATCGAGGCTGAACTGAGATAAATATTAGAGACCCAGAAGAAGAAGAAGAAGAAAATAAATAATGTTTTGAAAGTAAACTCATTGATTGGTAAAATCAACATTTAGAAAGGGATGAAGAAGGGATGTGTGGTCCATCCAGCACATGTAGGATATTGGTGGTTGAGAAAGAGAAGGACGCTAAGTCACTTTTTGTGCTTTAGAGATAATCATGTTTAAAGTTTTGGATCCCTATACTAGAAACCAAGTTTAGCTCTTTTTAATCATGGATAATCTTTCCCAAAATAAGAAATAATCATCATATGAAAATCTAAGTCACTTTTTGTGCTTCAGAGATAATGATCATATTTGAGGTTTGGGATCCCTGTATTAACCAAACTTTGCTCTTTTTAATTATTGATAATTTATATTCCCAAAATAAGAAATAATCATCTGAAAATTTAGCCTCCCATAGAAAATCTCCAACCTTCAAGATGGTATGCGTAACTCAATTTAGTCTAAACTTGACTTAACACCCTTCTCACTCTCATAAAGTCTAGCCTTACTTTCTAGATAAATAGTGACCATGGAAGGCTCAGACGATATTTTAAGAGTAGATAGAGACTGTTTGGACTAATAATATTTGTAAAGTCTGTGATTTGTATAAGAATAGATATAGTCTGTTTGGACAGGAAATATTTGTAAAGTCATTGATTCGTAAAATCAACATTTTGAAAAGGGTATGTAAGGGATGTATTCTGGCCCACGTGTGCATACTCGGGACAGGACAATCATGTACAATCAGGGAATACCACCTGCCTGGTAAAATTGAGAGCCAAGATATATTGAGAACAAATAAACGTCTGCGCGGAACAATGCCATTTGCGAACTCGTTGATTTATAAATTCAACATTTGGAAAGGGATCACGAGAGCACAGTGTACAAGTATTGCAGCCAATTAGTATATTTAACCCATTCAAAGTATTTGATTAGGTATAACATGCATTCCCCATAGATCCAAGTCCTACATGTACATGTAAGTTCTACCAGGAGCTAGACCGAATGGGTTATGTTTTGGGAATGACCATGAAAAGTGAATCTGTAGGAGTCCATTTTGAGAACAAATAGGATATCACTTTGAGAATCAATAAGACTTTTGTTTCAAACAATAGCAATAACATTTGCATTGCACCATTGTATCCCTCTTCAGTGAGGTTTGTTTAGAACACTAAAAAATAAATAAAATAACAGACTGTTTCTAACAATAACATCAGCCTGGCACAATTGTTGCCCTTTTCCATGAGGTTTGTTTAGTCTCAAAAGTCAAAACCAACTTACACTTTGTCTGTGGAAGTTGTGAATGCACAAGTCTCCTACAAAAGGTTTTTCTTTAAAGTGCCACTTTTTCCGGAAACATACAAGTTGACCGTGTTTCTTTTATCATACAACTATAAATAAAGAACTCTGATGAATGATGATAGGAAATTCTTCCCAACCCATGGTGAAAAAAGTCAAACCCCTTGAAGAAAAAGATATGTTTTAATGCAAACATGTCAGTGTTTTGGGGGTGGAAAGAAATGGGCTCCACATCCTCATGTTATTTGAGAAACTGACCTACTTTTCATGTTAACTTTTCAAAGCAAAATTAAGCAGGAAAATGCTAACTAGTGCATTCAATTTTAAGTAACCATGTGGTGAAGTGTGTCCAGATTATCTTGAAATGGGTCTATAGAAAATTCATTTCATATCAAAATCAATGTGTTTGGAACATGATGAAATAGCCCACCACCTGTATAAATAAATAACCTTGATGGTCTGATCTCTTGAGTGCTTATTTTGATCAACAGTTTACTCTAGAAAGTAGGACCTACCATTTGCAATTCTCTCACATGAGAAACATTACACAGAAACTTTTTGTGCATAGGTTTATTGAAACATGTATAAAAGGAAACATTATACAGTTGTTAACTGGTGGTGGAGGGAAAAGCACGGAATGTTCCACTCCCGAGGGATTTTAAATGCTATTGAGGGGAGAGTAAATAAGTCCCGAGACATACATTAGTCGAGGGACTTATTTTCTTCACGAAATAGCATTTTAAATTCCTGAGGGGAACATTCCATGTTTTATCATCTGATTGCCATGTAACAGTACCATGTAATATCCAAAAATATTGCATGGTAGCTCATGTACTGTATTTACTAAGTCAGGTGATAAACAATTTTGTTGAATTGCTCAAAATACCTGTTGTACAGGAAGCCATTTCAATCAGTGATGACCTTATTTTTAATCCCGGCATTACATTAAAATACACTTTGTGTTTGCCTTATACAAATTTCAAAGGAAAGATATGAATGTGTTCAATCGCTATATGTTATACAGAAAGTCCTTTTAATCGGCAAAGACCTTACTTTAAATCCCAGCATTTCGTGCATATTCCATTATGGAAAATCAATAGGAAACGTATGAATTGTTTATAGAATTGCTCGAATTGCTCGAATTACCTCTTGTACAGGAAGCCATTACAACCAGTGGAGACCTTGTTTATAATCCCCTACAAAAGTACAATAGGCTATTTGGGGGCACTGTCCAACTGGAGGTGCATCACATACAAACATTCTCCACCCCAACTCGCCCCCCCCCCCCCCCCCAAAAAAAAAAAAAAAACACACTTGCTTCGACCAAAATTATAAGGTAGAAGTTAAGTGTGTGAGATTAGATGAATAGTTATAATATTGAATGGAAAAAATAGCAATGGCCAAAAAAAAAAAAAAAAATTTATACAAAACCAAATAGTTCAACAAAATTAGATGAAGTTTTGGACTAGTCAAGTTTGAACTGTTTTCATTTGTCCCATATTGTGAATTCACTTTGACAGTACAGTAGCAGTGGAAATTAGCTGGACTGGCCCTTGGCTACTATATAACTAGAAGTTCAACTTAAAAGCAAGGACCCACTTTATGCTTTAATTCTCCGTCCCAGCTGGCATCGGAATTGATTGATTCATCATTACGCCCGGGCAGGAAGTTATTGGTGAAAAATGTACCCCTATGGTGCCAATCTCACTTTAAATCTATATTCAGGCTTTTGAAAATTGATTGAGATATTTCCTGTAGATGCTGTATCAAGCTTGTTTATACTTTCATTTGAACAGTAACCAGTTTTATTCGAGCCCCACCCTAACAAAATTGAACTATATATTCATGTTCCATAGACTATCCCAAGTATATCTCAGTTGTATAGTCCTGAGTGGGTTAACATTGATTGATATTCAACAGAAACTCTCATTCATAGTTTATTTTGTTGAAACATCAGGGGGAATCTATTAAAAAGAGTGAATGATTTTGAGGTTCTTACCACCAAAGATTGAAGGGTTACAATTACTGGTGGAGCCTTTAAATGTTACAGGTGCCTCCATTCGGACAGACCTTTGTCAAATGCAGTATAACTTTGCATTGTACGTTTATACAAACTTACACAGTACAAATACTTAACTTGAATTTTCAGTGATAGGCAGTGATGTAAATCAAGTGCAGGAAAAGGATGTCATATTTGTTAGTCATTATATTTCTCCAAAGGAAATGATGATATCCTAATTGTTCTGTGTAGGGCATTTATGTTTATTTTTTAAAGTTAGATTCACATTATCATTATAATAACTGAAAATAAGCAATAACAACAATAAAACCTGAGACCAACTCTAACTACTGATCCAAAAAGTTGTAATTTCTTTGCAGGGGTGTCGATCCGTTTTTGAGATTGGGGGGGCGAAATTTGAAAATTCTTCCAGAGCGACCACTGAGAGAGCTAAAAGCCCCAAATTGGCATGCCCGGAAGTTTTATTATGCGCTCATTGAAAGTGTCTTGATGGCTCGAAGACCTGACTTCAGGGGGCACCCACATTTGGGGACAATAATGGGGGTCCAGGGGGCGGAGCCCCCGGAAGCTTTTAGATTTCAGACATTTGCTCCTAGCATGGGTGTTAAAATTGTATAAAATAGTGAACCTACTCATAACGTATTTTTAAAGGGCATAGCGAGGAAAAGACTGAGCCTTGCATGAGATGGATCCACGTGATCATGTATACTATATAGAGCCATCGATATAGTCTATAGTCGTGTAGACGGTCCTATACTTTGTGTATTAGACCTGGAAACGTTCTTTAGTCCAACGTTTTTTTATTGATTCATATTCTAGAAGGGTTAAGAAATTTCAGCTTTGTTGCCACCTTGGCAACATTGGGCACCTTTTTTTGTAAGCATTATAAATTTAATTAGCTAATTTGCATATTTGTGAAATAAGGTCAGGGGTCATTTCCTATCTAGGAATAGTACAATATTGATAAAAACAAGTATTCTAGGCTATTTGGGGGCAAGGATTCCATTTCCGGTGCTCGTTTGTAAGTGCCGTAAGGGAAACACCCTGAAATCCAAGATGGCTGCCCCTAATTTGCATATTTATGAATATTCATTTTCAGTGGCTACAGCCCCTAATAAGCAATAATTCCGGATTATTATTTGTCAGTTATGTTCTTACGTTACGTTTAGAACATGATTGAGGAAAATAATAATTATGGCTTATTAGAGGCTGTAGCCACTGAAAATTAATAATATTCATAAATATGCAAATTAGGGGCAGCCATCTTGGATTTTAGGGTGTTGCCCATATGCCACTTACAAACGAACACCGGAAATGGAATCCTTGCCCCAAAATACCATAGAATACTTGTTTTTATCAATATTGTACTATTCCTGGATAGAAAACGACCCCTGACCTTATTTCACAAATATGCAAATTAGCTAATTAACTGTATAATGCTTATTAAAAAAGTTGCCCAATGTTGCCAAGGTGGCAACAAAGCTGAAATTTCTTCTTAACCCTTCTAGAATATGAATCAATAAAAAAACGTTGGACTAAAGAACGTTTCCAGGTCCTAGAAAAATCTACACGACTACTAGGGAATTGGGCTCCCATGAAACTAAGCAAGGGCGTCAACAATTTCTCAAAAGTGTAGGGGAGACATTGCGAGGAAGCAAAGCGACCGAGCGGGGGAGGGTGTGGGAGGGGGTGTCCCCCTCCCACAGTAGGGAGCTTTTGTATTTTTGGGCGTGAAATTGTGCGATTTGGTGCACACCCGAGACAGAAATTTTACGTAATATGAAGTATATACTGTAGGTATGGAACCAAACATACGTAATGACAAAGGGAGGGGGACAATCTGCTCCTTTTTCAAATGTGGGGGGACATGATATTCCAATTTGATTTGCGTTCAGCGCATAAGTTTGAACTGTTTTCATTTGTCCCATATTGTGAATTCACTTTGACAGTACAGTAGCAGTGGAAATTAGCTGGACTGGCCCTTGGCTACTATAGAACTAGAAGTTCAACTTAAAAGCAAGGACCCACTTTATGCTTTAATTCTCCGTCCCAGCTGGCATCGGAATTGATTGATTCATCATTACGCCCGGGCAGGAAGTTATTGGTGAAAAATGTACCCCTATGGTGCCAATCTCACTTTAAATCTATATTCAGGCTTTTGAAAATTGATTGAGATATTTCCTGTAGATGCTGTATCAAGCTTGTTTATACTTTCATTTGAACAGTAACCAGTTTTATTCGAGCCCCACCCTAACAAAATTGAACTATATATTCATGTTCCATAGACTATCCCAAGTATATCTCAGTTGTATAGTCCTGAGTGGGTTAACATTGATTGATATTCAACAGAAACTCTCATTCATAGTTTATTTTGTTGAAACATCAGGGGGAATCTATTAAAAAGAGTGAATGATTTTGAGGTTCTTACCACCAAAGATTGAAGGGTTACAATTACTGGTGGAGCCTTTAAATGTTACAGGTGCCTCCATTCGGACAGACCTTTGTCAAATGCAGTATAACTTTGCATTGTACGTTTATACAAACTTACACAGTACAAATACTTAACTTGAATTTTCAGTGATAGGCAGTGATGTAAATCAAGTGCAGGAAAAGGATGTCATATTTGTTAGTCATTATATTTCTCCAAAGGAAATGATGATATCCTAATTGTTCTGTGTAGGGCATTTATGTTTATTTTTTAAAGTTAGATTCACATTATCATTATAATAACTGAAAATAAGCAATAACAACAATAAAACCTGAGACCAACTCTAACTACTGATCCAAAAAGTTGTAATTTCTTTGCAGGGGTGTCGATCCGTTTTTGAGATTGGGGGGGCGAAATTTGAAAATTCTTCCAGAGCGACCACTGAGAGAGCTAAAAGCCCCAAATTGGCATGCCCGGAAGTTTTATTATGCGCTCATTGAAAGTGTCTTGATGGCTCGAAGACCTGACTTCAGGGGGCACCCACATTTGGGGACAATAATGGGGGTCCAGGGGGCGGAGCCCCCGGAAGCTTTTAGATTTCAGACATTTGCTCCTAGCATGGGTGTTAAAATTGTATAAAATAGTGAACCTACTCATAACGTATTTTTAAAGGGCATAGCGAGGAAAAGACTGAGCCTTGCATGAGATGGATCCACGTGATCATGTATACTATATAGAGCCATCGATATAGTCTATAGTCGTGTAGACGGTCCTATACTTTGTGTATTAGACCTGGAAACGTTCTTTAGTCCAACGTTTTTTTATTGATTCATATTTTAGAAGGGTTAAGAAATTTCAGCTTTGTTGCCACCTTGGCAACATTGGGCACCTTTTTTTGTAAGCATTATAAATTTAATTAGCTAATTTGCATATTTGTGAAATAAGGTCAGGGGTCATTTCCTATCTAGGAATAGTACAATATTGATAAAAACAAGTATTCTAGGCTATTTGGGGGCAAGGATTCCATTTCCGGTGCTCGTTTGTAAGTGCCGTAAGGGAAACACCCTGAAATCCAAGATGGCTGCCCCTAATTTGCATATTTATGAATATTCATTTTCAGTGGCTACAGCCCCTAATAAGCAATAATTCCGGATTATTATTTGTCAGTTATGTTCTTACGTTACGTTTAGAACATGATTGAGGAAAATAATAATTATGGCTTATTAGAGGCTGTAGCCACTGAAAATTAATAATATTCATAAATATGCAAATTAGGGGCAGCCATCTTGGATTTTAGGGTGTTGCCCATATGCCACTTACAAACGAACACCGGAAATGGAATCCTTGCCCCAAAATACCATAGAATACTTGTTTTTATCAATATTGTACTATTCCTGGATAGAAAACGACCCCTGACCTTATTTCACAAATATGCAAATTAGCTAATTAACTGTATAATGCTTATTAAAAAAGTTGCCCAATGTTGCCAAGGTGGCAACAAAGCTGAAATTTCTTCTTAACCCTTCTAGAATATGAATCAATAAAAAAACGTTGGACTAAAGAACGTTTCCAGGTCCTAGAAAAATCTACACGACTACTAGGGAATTGGGCTCCCATGAAACTAAGCAAGGGTGTCAACAATTTCTCAAAAGTGTAGGGGAGACATTGCGAGGAAGCAAAGTGACCGAGCGGGGGAGGGTGTGGGAGGGGGTGTCCCCCTCCCACAGTAGGGAGCTTTTGTATTTTTGGGCGTGAAATTGTGCGATTTGGTGCACACCCGAGACAGAAATTTTACGTAATATGAAGTATATACTGTAGGTATGGAACCAAACATACGTAATGACAAAGGGAGGGGGACAATCTGCTCCTTTTTCAAATGTGGGGGGACATGATATTCCAATTTGATTTGCGTTCAGCGCATATGTACCGAGATTATTTTATTTTCTGTGACGGTGTGCTATCTATAGATGAGGGTTTAATAAACTTCGTTTGAGAAATTACGCTGCCCAACACATTTCAAAAGATGAGTTCCCTAACTTCCCGCAACCCAAATGAAACTTGCAATATGAGAAACTGTATGCGCGGGAAGCGCGCGGCAAAAAAGAGATTTACAGTCCTTTTCAAACTAAAAAAACGGCTATTTTGAAGATAAATTATTGATAAATGTGTCTTTCCCCTCTTTGGCATTATATCACTCGATTTTTTCTTCCTTATTTTCGGAATTATTGGGGGGGCGAAATGATATGTTCGCCTCCCCAATATTTTCATTGGGAGGGGGGGGGGGGCGACCGCCCCCCCTGCCCCCCCCAGGATCGACACCCCTGCTGAATATGATTATTTTTATGATATTGATGATTATACTCTTATTGTGAATTGGAGGGCAAAGGGTAAACGAGGTGGTGGATTAGGTGTTTATGTAAACAATGAATTTGATTTTGTAAGAAGATGTGATTTAGATGTGAATGGTTCTTTTATGGAATCTATTTTTGTAGAAATAAATAATTCACATAAGAATATAATTTAAGGTGTAATATGCCGACCACCAACACATTCTGTGCAATCATTTTTAGAGGATTTCGATCACATTTTAGATATTGTAAATAGAGAAAATAAACTATTGTATTTAGTTGGTGATTATAATATCAATCTTTTAAATGTCCAATCTTGCCAATATGTAAATGATTTTGTAGATCTCCTTATGACCCACTCATTGTTTCCTGTTATTCATTATCCGACCCGTGTCACTAGTAATTCACAAACTTTGATTGATAATATTTTGACAAATAATTTAGAACATATACATTCTGGCATATTTCTTATTGATATTAGTGACCATTCCCCTATATTCTTTGATTCTAAAGTATGTCCTATGATGAATAGACAGGAATCAACTGATTTTTATGCTCGTGATTTTAAACAAGAAAATATAAACAAGTTTATTGAAATAGTTGGTAATTCTGATTGGACTGTATTAAGTGAGGATGCAAACATTGCTTATGAATTGTTTAAAAGAAGTTGTTACACATTTATAATTATTGTTTTCCACTCAAACAGGTTTTAAAAAAAAGAAACAACAAAATAAATCATGGTTCTCACCCAAATTAAAGAAGATATGTAGGAAAAAGTATCAATTATATAAGAAATATATTAAGAACCGAACTGATTATAAATTGTCTGTGTATAAACAATATCGTAATAAGGTCACAAAGGAAATTAAACATGTGAAGAAAAAATACTATATGGACAAATTAAGCCTGGGTCGGAACGGACGGAATACCGGAATCCGTCCGGTGTGTGCGTGTTCCGGTAATGTTTTCTCCATTCCGGTATTCCGATGAAAATCACGGAAAACCTCTTTTTCCTCAAAAATTCATATTTTGTAGTAGAAAACTAACAGAAGAAAACAAATGACAAAAAAGTACAAGAAAGACGATGTCGAATGCAACTTACAACGACAAGAAATCCGCTGCGTTTATATGAAAGCCGATCTAACGATCGACTAGGCTAGCTACCCCGGCGCGCCCCGCACAGTCATGCAGCTGCTAGCGCTATCAGTCAGAGCTAGCTAGCTGCGCCGTACCATATATGTCATCAAAACGTTTCTCAAACGTTGACATCCAGTCCGCCCTCTATCGATATCGGTACTAATAATGCTCCGACACAGCCCGCCATATCACTTGTATACTTTGTGTGCAGGTTATGGGTCTATTTTCTTACGCGAGATCGATCCGCCGGGAATTGGGGAAATCCCCAGCGGATGGATCTCGCGTAGGAAAATAGACCCTATAGCCTGCACGCAAAGTATAAGTTAGTGTTGACTTATTCGTGTCGTTGTATTAGCTTCAGTTCATGCAGTTTCGAGCGAGTTAGAAAATGTTCGAGATATAATCAGCGCATTTTTGTTGTTGCTGTTTTTGCAGGTAATTGTTCTCGTATTTATTTTAAAAGCCATACAAACATGTAAGTAAAATAAGAGACATTTTCGTTCCTTTTCGGCACTTTTTAAGAGTGCAACTTGCTTGCAAAGTCAAGGCAGTTGAGTTGGCCTGTCTCTCAGCGCGGGGCCTGCATGCCTGCGCTGCCGAAACCATGGCAGACCTTCTAGTGCGTGTTCGTTCCGTATCATTCATGGCAGATTTTTTTTTATCGGAACACCGGATTCCGACCGGCACAACACCGGCGGATTCCGGAACAAAAATATTCCGACATGACTCAGGCTTAGGACAAATATATATCTGCCATTGGCAATATGAAAAAAATGTGGAAAACGATAAATCAAATGCTCAATAGGAACTCTAAAAAAATGCTCCTCCTAAAAAAATTAATATGTAATAATCAAACAGTAGAAACCCCTAATGATATTTGTAACACTTTTAATAAAAAAAATTATTGATATTTACCCAAGTCTTTCGTCTCAATTTGACAATGCATGTAATTTTGAAAAATATTTCAAGAAAAATGATAGGTCCGCTTTCTTTTGTCCTATTAAGCCAAAAGAAATTATTGAAATAATATGTAATATAGAAAATGGAAAGAGCAGTGGATATGATGGTATACGTGTCGATGTAGTAAAAAAGATTATTCATGTAATTTGTTACCCACTATGCCATATGTTTAATTTATCATTATCAACAGGGGTTGTGCCTACAAAATTTAAAGTTGCTAGAGTTGTGCCTATTTATAAAAATGGCTCTAGTAAAGATGATGTATCTAATTATCGCCCTATTTCTATCTTGCCCCTATTTTCAAAAGTTTTAGAGAAGTGTGTGTATAATCGTTTATTTATTTTTTAACTCAGCGCAATAGTATAACACCGAACCAGTATGGTTTCAGAAGTGGGCATTCCACGTCTCATGCTTTGTTAGAATGTATTCATAAAGTAATTGATGTTTTTGATAAGAAAGAGATCATGATCGGTCTATTCTTAGATCTTAGTAAAGCATTTGACACCCTAGATCACTCAATACTATTGTATAAAGTATCTAATTATGGAATACGAGGTAAATTGCTTGAATGGTTTAAAAGTTATTTAATTGATAGGAAACAATATGTTGAAATAGATAATATACAATCAGAACAGAAAAATATGAGATGTGGCGTCCCACAGGGCTCCATTTTAGGACCACTATTATTCATAATATATGTAAATGATATGTGCAATATTAGTGATAATCTTCAATTTATTTAGTTTGCAGATGACGCCAGTGTGTTTATGTCCCACTCTCAATTTGATGTTTTGCAAAATACATTTATAAATGAAGCTGCTAAATTGATTGAATGGTTGCAGGCAAACAAGTTAGTTTTAAACATTACAAAAACAAACTATATGGTTTTCACAAATAAATTTGTAGATAAAGATGATATAGTTATTGATATAAATGCATCAAGAATAACACGTGTTTCCCATGTGAAATTCCTTGGTGTAATAATTGATGATTGTTTATCGTGGAAGGAACACACACTGGTGTCATCTGTAACAAAATCTCTAAAAATATTGGGATTATGAATCGATTGAAATCATACCCTAATGCTTTGTTATTATTGTTATACAATACTCTCATAGTCCCATATTTTAACTATTGTATTCTTGCCTGGGCAAACTCTAGTGAACAAAACATGCAAAGATTATTAAAATTACAAAAGAGAGCGGTAAGAATTGTATCACATAAGACACATTCTTCTTACAGAGCTCATTCTATGCCTGGATATTTTGTAGTCTATCTGTCTTAACTATTTATGATATTTATTTGTTACAATGTGCAATACACATGTTTTTTATATGCATTAATAAAATGCTCCCTGAAACAATACTAAGTTATTATGAGTTAAGTAATGATATTCACAATTATGATACGAGAAATTCAACAAATTTCCATTTACCCCAGATACGAACATCATCTTATAGAAAATAATTTTTTTTCCAAGGCCCAATACTTTGGAATAATATTCCTTTACTTGTTAAGACAACTAGAACTTTGAATGCTTTTAACCCTAATAGGGCCGGTGGGGGGGGCCATAATGGCCCCCCCCCCCCCCCCCTCCGCGATTTTTGTTATTGCTCCAAAACGCTGTAAGATGACGCGCCGCTGCTCCCTGACATTTTTCTTTCGGGTCTTGCGCACATTTTAAAACAAAAATTTCGAAAATCGGACATACCGTTACAAAGTCACGTGACCTTTTGTCTATGCATGTCAGCCCGAAAATCGCTCAATTTCGTGATTTGTGTACAAAACATATGGAAATATCAATTTTCGTAAAATGAGGTTTATCATTGGTTATTCAGTGTTGTTTACATTTATATGTCGTTTTGGGGGTTCAAAATACTTAAATTATAGTTAGAAATAAAATAAACAACAAAAACAATAAAATACATAAGTTTAAAAAAACAAAGAAATACATAAGAAATTATCAAAACAATAGAAAACATAAGGAAGAACCTGGCTCTTCCTAATTTTGTTGTTGTATTATTATTCCACATGCTCTAAAGAATATATGTAGTGAAAACCAGAGTTTAATTATGTATAATATATGACTTATGGGTAAAAATATGAATTTCATGACTTATTTGCATAAATTACCATAAATATGCAAATGAATTTTTCAAATTTAAAAAAAATTACTTATTCTATACACTTCACTTATCATGCGTGCAAATTTTTATTGTTTTTCTCTCAAATTGTAATATATTATAGCTGAGGTCGTGCTCTTTTAGCAATCTATTGATATGAATGTATGTTAGTAACTGGATCCTGATGATTTTTTCGATTGAAAACAAGAGTCCAAATCTGTTAAAAATTGAGAGTAATCCAAACAGTATGTTTTCGACCTATAACTGCTGAAGGAATTATGCTATCATTTTGAAATCACGCAAGCCCAACATTTCATAAGTTAACTTAAAATCGCTAAAATGCATATTTCATTATGTTATTTACAGTAAAAGGTCAAATTTATCGCGTAAGGTTTCTCAATAACCGTGCACGGCACGGACTTGACATTCGGCACACTTGTAGATTACAATGAAAGAAACATTTCATAAAATAATGTAGAATTATTTAATTGGGGTTAAAGATATGTACCGTAAAATTCTGTGTATAAGGTGCACCCGTGTATAAGGCGCACCCCCAACTTTCTAAAAAAAAAAAAAAAAAAAAAAAAAATGCTGCTCATGAATATTCATGTTTTCATTAGATAGCAATGCTCATTAAATATGCAAAATGCTAAATTCATTAATAACTGTTTTTTAATGCGAAAATGTATGACCACTGGTTAGAAAATTGAATATTAAATGAATGCTGCTACTCATGAACATTGAATAATCAATTAGTTGCAGTGTAACTGCTTACAAAACTTGTATTTTGTTTTACTAACCACTATCATTTGTATCTAGGAAAAAGGTATATGTTGATAAATGTTCCCCTCACATCAAGCTCTTGTCATGCCTTATAGACCAGTGTAATACACATTGAACATGACTACACGGTGTCCCCAATAAAAAATCTAAAAAAAATAAATAAAAAAAAAAAAAAAATTGTATTTATTTTTTTTTTTGGCTGTACCTGTGTATAAGGCGCACCCCCGACTTTGACCTTTTTTCCGACGGAAAAAAGTGCGCCTTTAACCGTGCACGGCACGGACTTGACATTCGGCACACTTGTAGATTACAATGAAAGAAACATTTCATAAAATAATGTCGAATTATTTAATTGGGGTTAAAGATATGTACCGTAAAATTCCGTGTATAAGGTGCACCCGTGTATAAGGCGCACCCCCAACTTTCTAAAAAAAAAAAAAAACTGCTGCTCATGAATGAATATTCATGTTTTCATTAGATAGCAATGCTCATTAAATATGCAAAATGCTAAATTCATTAATAACTGTTTTTTAATGCGAAAATGTATGACCACTGGTTAGAAAATTGAATATTAAATGAATGCTGCTACTCATGAACATTGAATAATCAATTAGTTGCAGTGTAACTGCTTACAAAACTTGTATTTTGTTTTACTAACCACTATCATTTGTATCTAGGAAAAAGGTATATGTTGATAAATGTTCCCCTCACATCAAGCTCTTGTCATGCCTTATAGACCAGTGTAATACACATTGAACATGACTACACGGTGTCCCCAATAAAAAATCTAAAAAAAAAAAATAAATAAAAAAAAAAATTGTATTTATTTTTTTTTGTGGCTGTACCTGTGTATAAGGCGCACCCCCGACTTTGACATTTTTTCCGACGGAAAAAAGTGCGCCTTTAACCGTGCACGGCACGGACTTGACATTCGGCACACTTGTAGATTACAATGAAAGAAACATTTCATAAAATAATGTTGAATTATTTAATTGGGGTTAAAGATATGTACCGTAAAATTCCGTGTATAAGGTGCACCCGTGTATAAGGCGCACCCCCAACTTTCTAAAAAAAAAAAAAAAACTGCTGCTCATGAATATTCATGTTTTCATTAGATAGCAATGCTCATTAAATATGCAAAATGCTAAATTCATTAATAACTGTTTTTTAATGCGAAAATGTATGACCACTGGTTAGAAAATTGAATATTAAATGAATGCTGCTACTCATGAACATTGAATAATCAATTAGTTGCAGTGTAACTGCTTACAAAACTTGTATTTTGTTTTACTAACCACTATCATTTGTATCTAGGAAAAAGGTATATGTTGATAAATGTTCCCCTCACATCAAGCTCTTGTCATGCCTTATAGACCAGTGTAATACACATTGAACATGACTACACGGTGTCCCCAATAAAAAATCTAAAAAAAAAAAAAAAATAAAAAAAAAAATTGTATTTATTTTTTTTTTTGGCTGTACCTGTGTATAAGGCGCACCCCCGACTTTGACATTTTTTCCGACGGAAAAAAGTGCGCCTTTAACCGTGCACGGCACGGACTTGACATTCGGCACACTTGTAGATTACAATGAAAGAAACATTTCATAAAATAATGTTGAATTATTTAATTGGGGTTAAAGATATGTACCGTAAAATTCCGTGTATAAGGTGCACCCGTGTATAAGGCGCACCCCCAACTTTCTAAAAAAAAAAAAAAACTGCTGCTCATGAATGAATATTCATGTTTTCATTAGATAGCAATGCTCATTAAATATGCAAAATGCTAAATTCATTAATAACTGTTTTTTAATGCGAAAATGTATGACCACTGGTTAGAAAATTGAATATTAAATGAATGCTGCTACTCATGAACATTGAATAATCAATTAGTTGCAGTGTAACTGCTTACAAAACTTGTATTTTGTTTTACTAACCACTATCATTTGTATCTAGGAAAAAGGTATATGTTGATAAATGTTCCCCTCACATCAAGCTCTTGTCATGCCTTATAGACCAGTGTAATACACATTGAACATGACTACACGGTGTCCCCAATAAAAAATCTTTAAAAAAAAAATAAATAAAAAAAAAAAATTTTTTTTTTTTTTTTTTTGGCTGTACCTGTGTATAAGGCGCACCCCCGACTTTGACATTTTTTCCGACGGAAAAAAGTGCGCCTTTAACCGTGCACGGCACGGACTTGACATTCGGCACACTTGTAGATTACAATGAAAGAAACATTTCATAAAATAATGTCGAATTATTTAATTGGGGTTAAAGATATGTACCGTAAAATTCCGTGTATAAGGTGCACCCGTGTATAAGGCGCACCCCCAACTTTCTAAAAAAAAAAAAAAACTGCTGCTCATGAATATTCATGTTTTCATTAGATAGCAATGCTCATTAAATATGCAAAATGCTAAATTCATTA
The DNA here is from genome assembly GCA_037951105.1 of Echinarachnius parma. Classification (NCBI taxonomy): domain Eukaryota; kingdom Metazoa; phylum Echinodermata; class Echinoidea; order Clypeasteroida; family Echinarachniidae; genus Echinarachnius; species Echinarachnius parma. The sequence goes on from JBAMJV010002474.1 coordinate 115,806, forward strand.
ATAACTGTTTTTTAATGCGAAAATGTATGACCACTGGTTAGAAAATTGAATATTAAATGAATGCTGCTACTCATGAACATTGAATAATCAATTAGTTGCAGTGTAACTGCTTACAAAACTTGTATTTTGTTTTACTAACCACTATCATTTGTATCTAGGAAAAAGGTATATGTTGATAAATGTTCCCCTCACATCAAGCTCTTGTCATGCCTTATAGACCAGTGTAATACACATTGAACATGACTACACGGTGTCCCCAATAAAAAATCTAAAAAAAAAAAATAAATAAAAAAAAAAATTGTATTTATTTTTTTTTTTGGCTGTACCTGTGTATAAGGCGCACCCCCGACTTTGACATTTTTTCCGACGGAAAAAAGTGCGCCTTATACACGGAGTTTTACGGTAAATGAGGTTCAAATGTCCAATAAGTATTTAAGTATTTAACTAACCATTAAATATGTGAACTTGAATCTGTGTAGACTTTTAGAACAAGGCACAAGGATCATTTCATAACGTAACACTCATGCACAAAAACGCTCCATTCATTATGTATTCGTGTGTCAAACGGCCATCATTAAAACGTGAAAGTCGAAATTGGACATACAAATTATATAAAATAGTAAAAAATGCATTATTTAATTTAGGGTATTAACATGTCTAACAAAAGTTGGTTCCTTTCATTACCAAGTCAATCCCTTGAGAGCTGTTTATAAGCATCAGGATAATGGGCTCTTTGAAATTCAATTCTTAACAGTATAACAGTGAAACAGGTCACCAGCAATACAATGTCCAGGATGATCCAGGATGCAATTTGGCTGATGACAGAATTTACTATAACTTAAAGGTATGGTGTCAAGAAAATCAGCTGAAAATGGCATTTTAGCCCTTCAGAAAGCCACTTACATGTAGATTTCGAATAAAACACCTGTTTTGCACTTGGAAAATTATTTATAAATGATATGAGGACCTGAAAATTTACTTTGAAAGTGCCCCTCAAAAAAATTGAGTTCGGGCGAAGAAAATGATGTCATAGTTGTGACGTCATCTGCAGGCAATCACAGGATCCCCGATACTCTAATTGTCATAGACGTACGCGCTGAGCGCATCTAATCACATTAACAGAGAGATATTATTTCGATTTTTTTTTCAATATCTACATACATTTGTTTGAGTTTATAATTATGGAGGATCCACACCCAGATTCATCTGATTCTAACAGTGAGCGTGAATTAGACGAAAGATCTGGATCAGAGTCAGAATCGAGTTTTGAATTGACGGTTCCTGAAGATAAAATTCCAAATTGTGCGTCGGCAGCCAAAATGGAATGGAAGTGATAGAGGGGCAACCGAACAGATTTGTTGAGCGTGGCTGAGCAAATTCATGACAATTTCCCCATAATTGCAGACACCATTATTATAATTCTTATTTCATTATTTGTCTCCACAAATACAACAAATATAATTGCCAAATAAAGGCGCATACTCACTCTAAAATCGCTTCGAGGAAGTCTCCGATATGATTATAGCAATCGTATACCCAGCCCCCTCGCAGACAGGTCTTCCGGCCATCAGCACGCACGAGCGCTGCGGCTAGCCCAGGCCTAGCCTAACCATAATAAGTGGCGGCTTCATCCGATCACGTCTCAAAACATGGTGTACAAAAATGCAGTGTTTCGCACTCAAATTCATCTTTTTATGCGGCAATAAAATGACAAGCATCATTGCTTTGATGGATCTATTTAACAATATTTACGGAAATATATTTACAGAACATTCAGAATTACCTCAGTTTTGAGCAAAATATTACTTTTCCCCAAAGTAAACAAATCCAAAACTCAAGTCGTTGGCGAGCGTGCGGGAGGTTGAACATAGTCAATCAATTTCTGGGCATCGATATCATACACGTAGTCTACGCCGTTTGCAAATTAACAACAAAACTACAAAAGAGCGCTAAGTTCAGTTCATTTATTGTTTTTTTCTCTGTCGGCATTAGAATGCCGACATCTAATGCAGACAGAGAAAAAAAACAATAAACATTGTCAAAGAGGCCACGAAAGTGATAGATTTGTCCATCTAAGGTAATCGTTCTTGTATTTGTTTGAAAAGCCATGCAAACATGTAAGTAAATTAAGAAATAGTCTAGAATAGGTGCGATCGTAATAATCTTGCATTTTCGTTACTTTTCAGAACTTGTAATACATAGGTAGTTGGCGCGGCAGCTAGCACGCGAGAGCATAACCTGTCTTGCCGCGCCGCCCCCCGAAACTCTGGCAGACCTGCACACACTCGCTAGGTCCTTCCCAGTCGGCCCTCGTTAATTTAACCTTTGAGTTCTAAATCCGCCTCATACGTGGATCCTTATGGAAAACGGTGCAGGCTTATACTTTCCTTAGATGTGTTGCTGTATCTTGCTAAAATTCATTCCTGAGGCAATTTCAGTTAATCCTCAATTTTCAAGCAAATACGAGTTTGTATTACTAGCAAGTCAAAGTGTTTGCATTGAACCACGCTGTAAACAATTCTCGCTCTTCCGTGTTATTGCCTGCAGGTGACGTCATGACTCATGAGCTCATCGCTCCGCTAAAATTACTTTTTTAGGAGTATGGAACGCAGACGCGAAAAAGAGCCAAAAATGTGCATGAAATTTTCCTTTTTTGCCCAACTTAAGGATAAAAAAAAAGAAAAGAATGTGGTATATCAATAAAGGCACATATTCAAAGCTATAAAGCTGAATCAAAGCCGGGATTGCGCCCCTCCTTTAAAGGGTACCACCACCCAAAAATAATATTCGTATTAAAGAAAGGTAACATCTTTAGTATTCCATTCCATCAACAAGTTCACAAATATATGTTTCCAGAAAAAAATATATAATTGGAAACGCATCACCATTCTAAAGCATGCGTTCATGCGGTCTGAATTACGCAGACTGCTATGTGTGCGGTGAATTGCAATGTGTGCAGAGCGAACGAATCGCCCGGGAATCTATTGTTTACAGACATGCGCGTGAATAGCATTGGCGCACTCGCAAATGATTGGCCCGTATGGAACCAGGAAATAGCAGTGGTTCCGTATGTGGTGGAAACTAATTGCTTTGTTTATGAATTACACAACCCTTTGCAAAATGTTGGGTATCTATTTGACATCACAAAACGGTACCAAATCATATAATAATGTGTTGTTCTTTGCCTGGTGGTCCCCTTTCATTTCAAAGGGCCTGATGCTTATGAGCAGCTCTCAAGGGATTGACTTGATAATGAACGGAAACTATTAGAATATCCCCGGGGACCATACTTACGAGACAATAGTATGCTGGTGCAAAGTGTTACCGGTAGTCTTTGTCTTTTAGGCCATGCACAAGTTGAGCCACAAATTGAGAATTCGGGCCATTAAGTTTTATTTACATTTTTTCTTCAAATATCAATGTTTTTATTTAGGTGAGCAAGTATGCGTTCGTAGCCCCATTTCAATGTGCACCTGCATCGAATCGCCTCCTACCCTCCCCGCCAAGCCTCGGTTTGATAGTCTTGATCGTGGTAAGATATTAATTTAACAGTTTAAAAACTTTCAAGTGATCTATTAACACTGTAAAATTCGGCTTATGCCGAGAGGGTGGGTAGCGTCGCGTCGCGTCGCGTCGCGTTGACTGGAACACGACCGTTCGTCCAAAGCCCCCCCCCCCCCGTTTTGCCGAAAGGGTGCATTGGGACTGTGCCGGCTTTCAAAGACTTCTTCTATTGTTAATAACAACATTAATTATAATAAGAAGAACAACATAATAATATCTGAAATAACACAGGAACGAAAATAATATTAAGAAGGTGAAGAAAAAGAAGAAAGAGAGAAAAAAGCAGAACCATCCAAAAGGTTAAATTTACCCAAAATAGGTTAAATTGTAACCCAAAAGGTTCAATTTGGTCATCCCATCGGCTAAATTTAACTGAGCATGCTCAGATCACATCACATAACGCAAAAACCACAGCGGAGGGTTCTTTCCAGTGCCCCGCCCCCAACCCACCCCTTTTCGAGGCAAGGTCAACGAACTGTGTTGATCAGCCAGCCATAGACAATTTCCGAAGCCAGGACCGAATACCTTCAACATTTTCGAGGTCGAGAGGGATCGCCCACAGAAAACTTTCGAAGCCAAGACCAGGACTATTTAAAACATTTCGAGGCCGAGACCAAGACCATAGGTTGAGAAACATTTAGGGGGGGGGGGGGTCCGTTGAAAATTTTCGAAGCCGAGACCAAGAATGTTCAACATTTTTTAGGCCTAGACCAGATTTCTTTGCAATTTTCGAGGTCCAGACCATCGGTAATGATGGTCGAGACCACTTAAATGCGGTCTCAAGACCAGCTACAAGTTGTAAAGGGAGGGGAGGGGTTTAACCCCCCCCCCCGGACCAGTCAAAACATTTCGAGGCCGAGACCCAAGACCATAGGTTGAGAATTCTTTAGGGGGGGGGGGTCCGTTGAAAATTTCCGGAGCCGAGACCAAGAATTTTCAACATTTTGTAGGCCTAGACCAGAATTCTTTGCAATTTTCGAGGTCGAGACCATCGGTAATGATGGTCGAGACCGCTTAAATGCGGTCTCGAGACCAGATACAAGTTGTAAAGGGGGGATTCAAACCCCTCCCTCAAAAAATCACAGTAATTTTGGTGTCAATGGGGGGGGATGTTCCTGCATTGTATGACATATGGCGGAGTGAGCACGATAGTTTGATTGTTTCTTTTTTAATAATTAGTCATGGTGATTTTAAATCTGAAAGTTTTAGTTGAAATTGTGCCTAAAACAGAACAGCAACCGATGCTGAGTAAAGCTGTATTTTATTGTGCCTGTTGGGTAACACATAAGTACATTGCAATGTATTTAGTAAGATTTCTATAAAAAGTGATAACATGATTTGGAGCCCCAAATACTATTTTTTAAAGGGATAGTTGAGTTTTGGTAAAGAGGGCACTTCACAAAATATCATTTGTGAGATAATGAAAAACTGACCGTCAAATTTGAAAGAACATACAATTTTAATGACAGAATAAACTTTATTTGATAAAAAAATTAACAAGTTCTCCGCCAGGGGACATTTTGACTTTTTAGAAGAAATTTTTAAAATGCTTATAGACTACTTTGAAAAAAATCTAAATAGTTTTTTTTTAAAGTTGATGATTTCTTTATTGAATCATTATTGTAACAAAACATAAAATGCAGAATTTTGTTTGAAAAATGGCTTAAACCAATGAGTTTTTTAGAGAGCGCCCTATTGAGTTGTAACGGCTCTTTTTTATTATTAATAACAGGGGTTTTACTTAGTCGTTTGTAATTGTGTATACTTTTCGAGCAGGGTGGGGTTGTAACTATTAGTTTGTACCGTAATGGTGCAGGTTTTGATTACTAAAGTTAAATTTGACCAATACCCAACTATCCCTTTAAACAGTTGTTTTGGCCATTTTGGGTGTTTTAAATTTGTACAAAAACACTGAAAAATGGCACCTGCCACTTTCCAGATTTAAAATCACCATCATGATAAAATAAGCTCTACAAAATTGTGTTCACTACGCATTATAGAAAATATGACCTTTTAATAATGCACATTGCACTGAATATAATACAGTTAGACATTGATATTGTACTTCACATATATTTGGCGGAAAAAAGTGCCCCCCAAGGAAGCGTTCTTGCACCAACTCTGTTCAACATCTATGTTAAAGACCGATTTACCCACTCCGAGACCAGGAGCTTCCACTATGCAGACGACCTATGTATCACCACGCAAAGTGATGACTTCCCCAAGGCAGAAGCCACCTTGTGCATGTGAAGCTCTTCCCAACCTATTCTTATACAAAAAAAGAACCATCTGGATGATAATCCAACCAAAACTCAAGTATGCCGCTTTGATCTGAAGAACATGCATGCAAACCAGAAACTGAAGATCACCTGGAATGGAACTAGACTGGAACACTATGACAGTACTGTCTACTTAGGGGTGACCTTATATATATCTTTGACGCACAGGCCCATATCACCAAGCTCAAGGGAAAGGTCAGCTCCAGGAATGCCCTTCTTGGCAAGCTGAGCACATCAAAGTGGGGAGCAAACCCGTCAACAATCATTGCTACTGCTCTGGCTTTCTGCTATTCTGCTGCTGAATATGCCTGTCTGGTGTGGGAACGCTCAGCACATGCACAGAAGATCGATCCTGTGCTTAAAGGGGAATTCCACCCCAGAAATGTGATGTTTGCTATAAGATGAAGTGAATATGAAGAATCATGATCGAAAATCTGAGCCAAAACGGTAGACCAATACAAAAGTTATGACAGGATGAAATTTGCTCCGATTTTTAGTATCGTTCACAATTGCTATCGATCGTGACGTCACTTGCGAGCTGCAGCCATTTTGACTTATACATGGAAATTTTACAAAATTTAAATTGTCTTCATAACAAAGCAAATTTATGGGCTTACAAATTCCAAAGAGGTTGGCCCATCGATATTCTTCTATGAATTCGTGAAAACAAGCAGAGAAAAATTATTTTTTAGCAACGAAAATGAGAAATAAGTGTATTTTCATGTACTTCAGCCATGGCGAGTTGCTCGTCAATGATGTTGCATATGGCGGCAATTTTGAAACGATCGCTCATTACTACATGATGTTCAAATAGGTATAACTCCCGTGTTTCTTGTCCGATTTTGATCAAATTTTCACCAATCATGCCTCTTATTCTGCTTATTCAAATAACGAATGGTTTTATCAGGCCCGGAATACCCCTTTAACACAAGCTGCTGTTACATCACATGATGTATGAGACCAACCATGACTGACATTGCACCCCCTGACATTGAGAAGAGTTGCTGCTAGCTAGAAGGAACGACTGAGACAAACCATCAGGGGTGTTGATCCGTTTTTTATATTGGGGGGGCGAAATTTGAAAAAAAAATTCCAGAGTGACCACTGAGAGAGCTAAAATCCCCACATTGGCATGCCCGGAAGTTTTATTATGCGCTCATTGAAAGTGTCTGGATGGCTCGAAGACCTGATTTTGGGGGCACCCACATTTGGGGACAATAATGGGGGTCCAGGAGGCGGAGCCCCCGGAAGCTTTTAGATTTCAGACATTTGCAACCTCTATCAAGATCATGGGTGTTAAAATTGTATAAAATAGAGAACCTATACTCGTAACGTATTGTTAAGGGCATAGCGAGGAAAAGATTGAGCCTTGCATGTGATGGATCCACGTGATCCTGTATACTATAGAGCCATCGGTATAGTCTAGGGCATTGGGCTCCCATGAAACTAAGCAAGGGCGTCAACAACTTCTCAAAACTGGAGGGGAGACATTGCTAAGAAGCGAAGCGATCGAGCGCAGTAGGGAGCTTTTGTATTTTTGGGCGTGAGATTGTGCGATTTGGTGCACACCTGAGACAGAAATTTCACGTAATATGAAGTATTGAACCAAACATACATAATGACAAAGGGAGGGGGACAATCTTCACCACTTTCAAATGTGGGGGGACATGATAATTATTCCAATATGATTTGCATTCAGCGCATATGGACCGAATTGACTGAAAGATATATTTCAGATTATTTTCTTTTCTGTGACAGTGGGCTATCTATAGATGAGGGTTTAATTAACTTCGTTTGAGGTGTGCGTTTGAGAAATTACACTGCCCAACACATTTCGAAATGTGAGTTCCCGCAACCAAAATGAAACTTGCAATATGAGAAACTGTATGCGCGCGAAGCGCGCGGCGAAAAATAGATTTACAGTCCTTTTCAAACTAGAAAACGGCTATTTTGAAGATTAATTATTGATAAATGTGTCTTTCCCCTCTTTGGCATTATGTCACTTGATTTTTTTCTTCCTCATTTTCGGAATTATTGGGGGGGGGGGGCCAATTGATATGTTCGCCCCCCCAATATTTTCATTGGGGGGGGCGACCGCCCCCCTTGCCCCCCCAGGATCGACGCCCCTGTTTCTTTGAATTTGCCATTATTTAAGTCAAAAGTGCTTGATGAGATTGTTCAAAAATAGATGTCATGGGTGCAGGATAATGGTGTTAAATGATTGTTTTTCTCAATGAAATGATATGGAACTACATCATAAACAAATGGCAAAGGCAATCTTACTCATAGCAGGTGCTGGTTCACAGAAGTGGGTTACTGTTATAATTGAAAACAAAAGTAATAGGATAGAAAAATAGTAAGTCTGAAATATGTATGACTCCTATGGGTCCCTTTGCTACTAGTACCACTTGTCTGTGAATGTTGTCCATGGCCAAAACGATCATTCTTTTCTTGCTTTGCTTTCGTTTACTTCAAAACCGATTCATGAATGAAATCAACATATTGAACATGATTTGATTGCTGTATAACATAATAGATATCTCTGTAAACCCCATCCCAAGTATTTCCCGGAACCTGTCCTGAATGGGTTAAGAATTATGTTGCTAACTAACTTTTCTTCATAGTCTAGTACTAAGGGTTAATCCAAAATTATAGTTTGGATGCAGGAGTGTTGACCACCTTCAAGCATTTGTACTGGATTTAGATTATACCAAGGTATTAGTATATGTATTACCACCACTTACATTTTTGTGTCGGAGATTTTGGGGGGCTTTTTCAGTTTGAAGGTTTTCTCTTCTGTACTGATATTGGCTGTCATATGTGTCAGAAAAGTTGTTGACTTATATTGATTACAAATGTTTTCATCATGAATTAGGTCCTAAAATAGAACATGAAGATAACTGAACTTCGATAAAATACCTAAATTAACCTATTAACTGTTTGATTTTGCTATAACATGCATTCTTCATAGACCGATCCAGTCTTGAGTTTTTTACAGGCACAGTCCTAAAGTGAATGGGTTTCAAAGCAGGAGCAAATCTATGCCAGACAGTTGAACTAAAGAAAACCAATGTTGGAAAGTGCATTTATCTCAGTAATGCAGTGTAATATACTTCAATCTTGAAGTATAGGTCACGGTATTGAATTACAAACTCAAATAATTGCCTGACTCCGATATTGGCCTTAATAATAGCCTTTAGCAAAAAATGCAACCGACTTCTTGAACTTGGGCCACCTTTTTCCATTTCAATCAAGAAGGAGTTGGCACCCAATTTAACCAATTAACAATGGCATACCGTCATCACCATAGAGAGTTAATATACGGCATACAAGGTTTTAGTACGCTGTGGGTTGAAACAAGAGCGAGCCTTTTGGAAAACAAGTCTATAGTGATCGAAGGGGGTTGGGGCTGACATCTACAATACACGTACCATGCTGAGAATCTGGTTACAAATTGGAATGCATTGCGCTGGCAATATTATAAGGGAATGTGTAACTTCAAAATCAGTAAAATCATTGAAAAGTTTCTCTCTTGAAGGTATTTGTGTAATATTGCGCTGGCAATAATATAGGGTATGTGTATAGTAACTTCAAAATCAGTATCATAATTGAAAAGTTGTCTTCCTGAACGGGTTGGTGCAATGGAAATCCAATAAACAAGAAATGAATTAATCCATTCAGGACTAGTTCCAAAAAATAACTTTGACTGTGCACTGTGGTCTATGGAGAATACATGGTTTTCAAAAAATCAAATATTTTCTTGAAAGATGGATGTTTTTTATGAGTCCTGAATGTTCAGACTGGATGGATTGAGTGAAATAAAGGGATGAAAAGAAAATAGAAGAAGGATGTAGTGGTGGCAAATTAGATGATGCTGATAGGAGAATATGGAGGAGGACACGTAGGAGGAGGAGAGATAGGTCAGATAGAGCGAAGGAAGAGATGGAGGAGGAGGAGGAGGAGGAAATAAAGAAAAGAAAGTACAAATTGGAAGTTGAGGTAAAGGTTGAAAAAGAAACAAGTTGTATTTAAAAAAAGAGAGCAATACAGAAAAGGAAATAACAAAAGTGGGAGAATAGATGAAAAGGGGGTGAAAGTGGAGTATCTAGAATTAAAAAGGTTGATATGCCATGAAAAGGGTGAACATTTTAGCGATGAACACATGTATACATCTCCCCCTGAAATCTAGGTTAGGGTCTACTGAGAATGTGTGTTACAACAACATCAAATGGGAATAATGTTCATTTTTATGACCAGGAACTATTTTATTACTCTTTACATGACACTGCAGTGGTGCTTCTAAGTTCTTTAGTGCTTATAAATGTTCATTATTCAAGTCACATAACTCTCAAATGGGAATTCATAAAGTTCAGTTTTGTGGCCAGAAGTCTTTTTAAATTCCATTTTACATGACTCCATAATATGTGGTGCTCCTTTAGTGCTTATAAATGTTCAAGTCGCATAACTCTGTCAACAAAAATCCCTCATTCGAGCAGCTGCACGGCACATGTAGTTATTCCAAATGACATGACATGCCAAGATAAAAAGCACCCAAAGTTGTCGTTCGTTCTACGTTTAGACTTTAAACTTCATACTGGCTTATATCTTAGATCTTAGATTTCCCCCGTCTCTTGAATGCCATATGACTGTGACCATCAAGACCTAGAACCTTGGCTAAACTTTATTAAATTGAGTATAACTGAGCATGTGAATTTATTCCAATTGCCGTTCATATGTTTTATACCACTTCGTTTAGACTTCAAAATTACGCATTGGCTAATAGATCAGTTTCCCTTGACTCTCTCTCTGTTCCCTCTGAATGACTCTTGAATGCCACATGATGGTGTCAGTCAAGACTTCACAAAAACCTTGTCTGAAGTTATTTCAAATAAGATGGCATGCCATGATAAAAGCATCAAATTTGTCGCTGATATCCACTTAATTTTAAATTGTCAGACTTTATACCGGCTTATAGATCAATTTCCCTTGACTCAAGATTCCTTTACCTCTCTGACTCTTGAATACGATGGTGACAGTCAGAACTTAGTTAAAGGGGAATTAACCCTTATCCTTTTGACTTACTGGATGTGATGAGAGCATAACTACTATCATTGCTAGTCACTTATTTCCTCATATGAGTATTCCCGATTACAAAAATAATCAATATTTATGGACCACTGTCGTCTGCTTTGAATGCCCATAGGAGGCGGCCATTTCTTCAACTACTCGCGGTGAAATGACGTGGCAGGCGGAGAACACAATAGCATTATCGTAACCCGCTATTGTGTTCTCCGCTTGACACGTCATTTCACCGCGAGAAGTTGAAGAAATGGCCGCCTCCTGTTGGCATTGAAAGCAGACGACAGTAATAATATTGATTATTTTCATTATTGAGAATATTCATGAGGAAATAAGTGACTAGAAATGACAAGAGTTATGCTCTCATCACATCTAGTAAGTCAAAAGGCTAGGAGTTCCATCCCCTTTAAGAAGAAGCTTAGTGCAAATGTTATTGAATTGAGTAAACTGAGTACACCGTACACGCCACTATAAAAACACCCAAAGTTGTCGTTGGTATGTTTTAAACCACTTCATTTAAATTGTAAAACTTCATACTGGCTTATAGATCAGTTTCCCCTGACTCTCTCCTTTACCTCCGAGTGACTCTTAATGCCACATGATAGTGACAGTCAAGACTTTACCAGAACCTTGGCTCATAGTGGTAGGTGGATGCTTGGCTGAAAATTTAATCGGATCGAGGAATCAGTAATGTGCTGGCATGTCATGAATGATGTATCAAAGTGGTGACATATTTTCATGTACCAGTGCGTTTGATTAATTGCAGAAGCTTGGCACCCAAGATGTCATTGGCATGTTTTAAACCACTTTGTTTAAATTTGAAACTTTAATCTTCGCTCTGGCTAATAGATCGGTTTTCCCCAAAAAGTTATCCTTTACCTAGCTGATACTTAATTTAATTTATAATTAATGTGCTGGTATGTCATGAACGATGTGCCTAAGTGGCAACATATTTTGATGTACATTAACCAGTGGGTTTGATTATTTGAAGAAGCTTACATGTAGCTGCCTTGCTGGAACATGAAGGGCTGACTTGCGATGACCGTGAATATTTTGAACATGCTAAAAAATGTTCACCCGAACGTCAGCAAGCATATAAATAAACAAGATACGCTGCGAAGAATGGCGGGCTTAACACTAAAGTAAAGAAGTGCAAGCTTTATAGGGCGATGTGACGGGAGCTTAACGCGATGTCCAGAGCTTGTATAATAACGTCGTACTGCTATTGCAAAAGTGAGCCGCAGATTCTCTATACTCATATATTTCATAGACTCTATACCTCATAGTAAAATAAAAAAAACTGTCCATCAAATATAATTGACTATTTTGATCGTTTATCATTTATCCTCTTCTGTTTAAGTTAATGATACAAAGGAAATAAAACGCTAACATTATAGAGGACAGGGTGGTTAGATTGGACAGGTAGTAGTTGAATTGATAGTCATTTTAATATTAAGTTCATCTCTGAATTATGTTTCCCCGTGACAATCTGGATGCATTGAAGTGCAAGGCAAATGTCAATATCCAGAGTTAGGTTCAGTTTTACACTGGAGGGCAAGATTGACTATGTACACACATATTGTACAAGTAGGCCTATACTTACTATATCATCAAGCATCAGATTTAACCTAACATATTTAAATAGACCTGTACATGTAAATGTCTCGAATTCCATTCCAAATTGCCTGTAAGTGTAAAGAGTTTCAAAACAAGGTCTGGACTTTCCACCAATCTAATTTGCAGCTACAAGTATTCACATTTTGTTTGGACCAGGTAAAAGTGTTTACCATTTATTATTTACCCATCAAATTCCAACTCTTGATAACTTCAAATTGGTCAGTTCCAAAAGTAAGTAAGTAACTCTATTATACTGAACAGGACCTTTATGACAGACAATCACTTTTATTCTGTCTCTGCACAACTCTTATTAAAGGAATATAGTCAAAACGTATGACAGCAGAGCATTATCGACAATCGGCTTTTATTCAGTCTCCAGGAACAAGTCTAAGGAATACAGTAAAACATTTGACAGCAGCGTATTATTGAGGAGAAAATGGAAGGGGAATGGCAGATCTGACAGGATTCTATTTGTTTTCGGGGTCAGCTGGTCGTGGCATTTCGGCATTTCGCTTTGACGAGGCCCTGGAGAACAGGCGTCCAGTTGTGCTGGGTTGTTCCAGCCCCTAGCCTCACCGCAAGGCAGATGCACTCTGAAAATTGGGGATTTGACATCAAAGCTGTGAATAGAAGATATCGATGTAAATGCATACATTTTATCTAATTTCTAGGGGTAATTTTTTAACCCGCTCAAGACTATTTATGTGCATTTCATTTTTGTACAACAATAGTTCTCTACTGAACCTAGGCCGGGTATTTTTTAGACCTATCTTCAACAAATTTAAGGGAAAGGTAGAGTTGGTATGTATATTATATTAACATTTGATTAACATTTGGTAACAAAAGAAAGAAATGAGAAGGGGTTACTTAATAACAATAATGGAAAAACAACAACAACACCAACATTACATACTCCTCAAAGTTGTAAATGGCTAGTAGTACCAAGGAGGTTCTATTTCTAGAACCTCTTTGCCAGTATTATCCAGAAATATTTATATTCTGTAGGTAAAATTAATATCTAAGTAGGGCCTGTGCTTTCAATTCTGGCAGAATCTTTATGGAAAGCAAAGTGACAGAAAATAGGCACTGCAGCTGTTTATTAATTTTATTTTGTATAACTGCACTTCTCCAGCACGAGCACCAGCACACAGCACATACAGCTGTAGTAACCTTCAAGATTGAAGGACACAGGTCTACCAAGAAGAGGAAGAAGAAGAAGAAGAGACAAAATCAATACATTACAGTCTGAGAAGAAGACTAACATGGCCCAGGTACCTTGAACAAGTACAGGAACAACAGTGATGAAAAATTTCCCTCAAGAGGGCAAAGGAAGCTAGGAGAAGAAAAAAAACATGTTCAAAGAAGCATGAATTACAAACTGTACCCATTTTGTATGACAGCCATCGAAAGTTATGTTAATATGGATGAGATCCGATGAAAAGAGCCTTTTATTCCCTACCATAATGAGCCCCATTTTCATCCCTCATTTGACATGGAATTCTTCAAGATATGGGCAGTCTTTTTTCTTCTTCTTTACTAGTCTTGTGATGGAATTGAGGGCTCTGATATTTTTCTGTGCATTTGATGTTTTTTTTAACCTAGTTAAAAAGACAAATTTAAATGTACTTTGCTTGGGTGGTCTTGTATAGGTATGGTTGTTTGTTAATGGATAATGTTTCTTGTTTGTAGGGTTACAATTAAGTGAACAATAGCCTATCAGAACATTAATACACCTGGAATGGGCCAATCTAATGGTTCACTGCATAAAGTATTGTGTTGAAAGAAAGGGGGTCCCAAAGGAATTAAATAATGATGATTATTATAAAATGTGTACAATCTTTGTAGTGGATAATTAGGTGCATTTATACAATTCTAGAGACATTAGTTGTTATGGGACCATAAAAAAAGCGATTAGTGGCCATTTGGGGCAATTAATTGGATAATGTTCTACCTTTCTCTTGCTTGTTATTTTGTGGCTAAAGTTTGGTAAACAGTATTCAATTTCATTTGAGATGGAACTCTAGCAAATAAATCCAGATTCCTGAATATAGGCTATTAATGGCACATGTCGTGCACTTAAGGAGGTTTAATTTCCTTGGTGCACTCATGCTATCAATGTATAGGCCTACAAATACCTTTATTAATATGTAGGTCTGCTACTTTTAACCCCGGGGGGGGGGGGGGGGGGCACTCATGTATAATGTAAGACGGGTATGTGCCGCTTAAAAGAACCCTGTTTTCCCACCCGATTGCCGCTCTAAAGATACCCGATTTTCAAAAATTGCCGCTCCGTAGACCCCCGGAATGACTTGGCTAGGGAGTTAAGTAGCTTCAAGTCCATTATTCTTCTTCTAGTCAGCTCCTTTACCACCATTTGAGGGTTTCCGTAGGTCTTTGGTAGCTCCCAAGTTCATGTATTTTGCCCGTATTTGGTAGTTTTAGTCTGCTCCTTAGTCCCCTTAACTCCCGTTTCAGGATTTTTGTAGCTCCAAAGACCTTATATTTTGTGCTTGTAGTCAGCTCTTAAGACCCTTATTTCAGATTTCCGTGCGGCACACCCCCGTCAAAAAATAATTTGAGTGCCCCCCCGGGCTTTTAACCCATTAAGGACTGGTCAGAAAAACTCAAGATTGTGGTTCTGTGAAAAATGAATATAATACCAAAGTCAAACAGTATTGAACAGTTGAGTGTACATCATGAATAAACCTAAAACAACTTTTTAGCAAGTTTTGGAAGTAATTACTGTAGAACAACACTTGGAAACATATCATTGTTACTCGAATGCACTTTCCATTCCAATGGGCAATGGTTAATAGCAATGTACGATATCATATTTCCAAAATGTGTTAATGAGTCTAGTGCATATTAACAGTCCACTGAGCCAGCACTTTTGATAACAAGGGAAAGTTATATTTGACCAGCGTACACCAGACTCAAAACTTGTGATTAAATTACTCAATGACCTTGTCGATATATATGCTGTATGCATATATTTTTTCACTTCTCATTAATTGGAATTGGCATTAGAAGGTTTTTAGATGCACCTTTCTAAGCAGCTAGTCTTTGGTCAAGTTGTTTTGTGGCCCATTTTACTGTATTTCATTTTTTGGTCACATACATGTATATATTGGATATGCAGACCATGCACCTTCCCCGCAATAATGCTCATGAAATTATTATTGTATATTGCAGAAATAGGTAAATCTCATTTGTCAATATGCATCCCTTTTTCAGGGGGGGGGGGGGGGGGGGGGTGAGGAGGATGAGATTAGATGGGATGGGAAGGGAAGGGAATAGCAGGAAAGGGGGTAGGGGGATATTTGGTGAAAGTAGCATTGGAAAGTGATGCCAGTAAAAGAAAAACTGGTCTATTTGTAATATCCGAAAAATGAGCCTTATAAATACCTTTACATCTAGTCTTTGCAGGCATGTTTATGTTCCGCAACAAAAAATAGAAACAATTTTGGAAGGAGGCTAGGTAGGCAAGTGAAATTCGATTTCTGCATTAGTGCATGGAGCCAGGCCTGTCGAGTTTAGCAAAGTATTTACACTAAAAGTGCAACCGTGCAACTGTGCAAGGTCATTTACGTCGAGATTATATTTCCATTGAGGGCTTGAAAAGAGCATACTTAGTGCAAGAAATGTGTCCATCACCATTTTTTATACACAAGAAATTTCAGCTATATAGCCAAATGTAATTTGCTATATGATGTACATAGACAATAACAGCTATATTATAGCCAAATGGAGATGATGTGCATAGACAAATCATCTTTTTTACTTCATACTATGAATAATGCACACAACTTTCTTCAAAAGAAAGATGGTGGATCACGTGGATTGTTTTGATGAATATTTTGTTTGTTTGTTTAAAAGTGACTTTATTGTGGCTAACTTTTTCATTAAAACTAACAACTTGTCCTGCCAGCTATTGCTTCTGCTACGACAAACTAAGAATCATGGCCTTTTTATTATTTTCACTTTTAAATATCCTTTTGGTTTGATATATTGCACTTTGTTATCATCTTATTTGGGAGAAAACTGTGTTTCTTTCTGTAATGTTTTTAGTTGTTATGCTGCCTGCTTATTTGCTTGTTGTTGAAATTGTTTGTGGTTCTATCGAACCCAAAATAACTTTTGCATTTTGCAAGTTTCCTACTGGCTTAATTCAAGTAAACACAATCACGCTTAATATACACATACATATTGCGTGAAATATGTGTGGACTCCTAAAGCCTTTTTTTCCCCCCTAAATTTTTCCTAAGTTTCAAATAGGTGTGTTTTGCATCCCTCTCCCCCCTCCCCCCTCCCCCGCTTGTAAATCCTTTCCATGTTTCTTTTTACTTTGCAATACCTTGGCAGATATGAAAATTGTGGTTTGTATCGGCCCACTAATATGCTTCTCGCACTCCTAAAGGTTCTTATTTTTGCTTAAAATTTGATGTTGCACAAACTTATGTTAGTTATGCAAGTTTTTCGTTGTCCTGCTTGTATAGCCTTTCCATGTTCTTTTCCCAAGTGTGGTTCGTATTGGTAAACTAATAATGCTTCACGCACTCATAAATCCTTTTTTGTTTTGCTTTAAATGTTGATGTTGCACAATTACATTTTGTTCTAAAGACGTGTTCGTGTTGGTCAACCAATATGCTTCACGGACTCATAAATCCTTTTTTGTTTTGCTTTAAATGTTGATGTTGCACAATTACGTTTTGTTAGACGTGTTCCGACGATTTGTTGTGTTTTTGCAAGCTCTCGTTTATGCAAGTTTTCGTTCTCCCGCTCGTCTTCCCCATCCTTCGTTCGTTTCTCGTTGACAGTCCTCTGTCCGGTAGGCCAGTTTGAGTGTGACGAGGCGAGGTGTATCCCCGATAGCCTCACCTGCGACGGCGCCTACGACTGCGCGGATAGAACGGACGAAGAAAACTGTCGTAAGTAATACTTAAGTAGTCTCATTTACCCCAAAATTGTTGTTTAGTGACAGCCAAGTAGGTTTAATAATCTGGAGACCGAAGGCCTGTAAAACCATGATAGAAATATTGAATTTCAATGAATTTACACAAAAATAATGATTGAATGGGTTTGAAATGAATGGTCTATAAAGTTGAATGATGTGGGGAGGGGTATGAACCGTTAACGACTGGTCTAAAAAATCCTTGGGCATAGGTCTATGGAGAATACATGTTATAGCAAAATCAATCCGTCCTGAAAGGGTTAACATATTCAGGACTTTTCTTGAAAATACTTGTGCTGTGGTATGTACAGAAATATTCTTGAATCTAACAACCAAACTAGATCAGTCAATCATACTTTTAATAATGTATACTCATTTTTATTTTTTGCCAAATTTTATGTAGTGATATTAAAAAATTACATATTTTTGCAAAAATCAAATTAGATTCATTGGAATGGTTGGCCGCATAAGTCGGTTTCACAGGCATTCGGTTTGCTCGAATTTCAGTCAAGAAGTCTGTAGCCCATTTTCTATAAACTCTAGACTATAGGGTACTACCACAATAACTATATTTTCCATCACACATTTTTAAAATATTGATGGCATACCATCTTTAGTTTGTCCCCCTACACTTTTTGTTATCTCACAAAAAATTCAAAGGTATATTTAGTTATAAATAATTGCCTCCCACAATATTTGCTGAGAAGAAAATATATTTACAAAGTTCAAATATGTTTAATAAGCACCTGTTTGCCTTTAATTGGCTCCCTACTGGATTTTGAAATCCCCATAGAGTTCATACACGGCACACCAGATTCCAGTAGGGACTGGGTTCAAATATTGTTCATTTTCAGTCTCTGACTTTAAATCCACTCATCATCATCTCTCAAACTCTGACACGAGTTTGTGTAATTTGTAGTAAAAATTAAAATAAGCAAACAAAATCAGGCTTCCCCATTAGTTTTCAAGACATGCATTATTTTTAAGATTTGCTATAAAATAGAACCAAAATATTACAATGTAGTTGTGGTGTTAGCTACTGTTAATTTGTGCATACATTTATTAAATAGCTATTCTGTTTAATATACATGTACAAATATTGCAATTGTGGCTCATTGTCCCTATTAAAACGAATATATACATTTTGTGTCCCAAAGATAATGATGACCCCTTATTTAGCATGCAGTAGCAAAGTCCATTTGAAGATATAGTTAAATACAAATTCATCATGTTCAAATTCATAATTATTTGCACTGCAATGCACATCTATAGTCATGTGATCATGTCATACAAAATTATCAATAAATGCATCCCAAAATGTGCTTGAAAATCAAAATGATATACTAGTATTATACATGTATGTGTGGCAATGCAGAATAGTTATAGTTACTTCACCTGCAAATGATGTGTATCACCACAAAAAAAAAAAAAATCTACACCTAAGTATAGCAAAAAAAGCACCCGTTAGATTAAATTATGAACTGAATTAAAACAAATTCTAAATATATAATTTCAAGTTCTATTCACTGTTTGAGTTATGATGATAACAAAATATATATATATATATTTTTTTTTTACAGAATTCAATGTTGTTTGTCTGATTATTTTCAATGAGCCAATTTAAACATGGATATGTATTTGTTTAAATTTGTTTTAAAGTAATTTTGTTGTCTGTTTGTGAACTTCGTGTCATTGTGACATGTAAAATGAAATATGTATATATAGATGTATATGCTTATAATATGTAATATGCTTTTAATTTTGCCTTTGTTTTGTTTGTGCCAATTAAATTGGAATGGCTTCAACGTATTTATCGATGTACAATAGTACTTAAATGCCTATTATTATTATTATGTATAATTTATACATGTAGTTACCGTGTACATGCATCTAATTATTATGCGCATTGTTTGTGTTTGTAGGCAATTATATAGACATGTGTGTTTAGAATTTTTGTGCTTTTGTTTACCTTACATTATTTTGTTGGATTGTTAATGTATTATCCTATTTGGCAGTACACTGAAAAAGCCCTTGTCACTTATTACCGGATTATGAATGCCCGACAGAGAGCAAAATTTTAAATCCCTCCGTCTCCGTTCATATGCGTTTCTTGCCCGTTTCTTGTTCGGGGAATGTGTTCCTTGTCAGGTGATGTCCTTTGTTTTATGCAGCAATGGAGACAACTCACCACCGGATAATTTGATTTCGCAAATTTTCTATCCCCGGGCATCCGTTTACGCTATCCAGTAATGTGTGACAACACCCATTGTAGATACATACTTGCCAACTGTCCCGTTTTTATCGGAATTGTCCCGTTTTTTAAATTTTTTAGAAGTGTAAAATCGAGACGTCCCGATTTTTAAGTTTAAACATTTTTTTTTTTATTTTTTAACTTTACTTTACTTTATTGAATGTATAGATACAACATTTAAACGTAAATCTGACCAAATCTTACCTAGTAATTTTGGAAGAATTATGAAAAATGGGTCGAGAATGCATTTAATACTCAAAAACGTCAAGGCCTGGACCCCTGTCGCAATGGACTTTGTGCTTGCAATGTGCACTTCCCGCACACTTGTGCAATTATGCTGCGACTTTGGACCCCCGGCCAATTTTGTCCCTCTTTCCAAAATTCAAATGTTGGCAAGTATGTAGATACAGGTCTCAAAATCTGAGAATGTAGACTAGGTCATGTTAAAAAGTTTATTTTGATTGGCACTGAATCGTATTAAGTGTCATCAGTTTAACCTAGTTCTCTTTGTTATTTTTTTTGTAAAGCTTGAACAGCAGCTCTTTGCAACTTGGTTTAAAGGGACAGTTCTGTTTTCCAGTATATTTGAAGTTTTGTTTAATATAAGTTCCTCCAAAATGATTGTACATTAGCTTTTTATAATTTATACAGAAAATGCAATTCTGATTCATGATAGGTTTAATTAACGTTGTCATGTGCATCTTTGTAATTATGACTACTGAAATTCAACTTTAATATTAATGTTGTGATATTTTGGCTCTTTCTGAACCAATTTTTCTTGAAGGTATGCCTTCTAGAATTATCGCTATTAATCTGGTTTAATTTGTAGTTGTCTCTTTTTTCTGAATCTCTAGAAATTGTCTTGGAACATTCTCGAAACAATAACACAGTTATGTGGGTCGAAACCATAATACCACTTGAAATATTTGTATTTCAATTGTGAGTAGGCGGGGAAAGTGTTTTGTTTAGTCCCAGACGTGTGTTTATTCTGGTGGTTTTATCTTGACATAGCTCAGAAGCAGATGACTTTTAGGATCTCAAACATATACACTTGGGAGGAAAAATATTCAAAATGTCAGCATTTAAGATTGGAGAGGATTTACAAAAAACAAACTGTTCCATTTCACTTGTATTATTTTTAGACAGTATACAGACCGTTTTTGTTTGTTTTTGGATATTCTTTTTAAAATGTATTTGTTGGAAATTTAAAGATGTTACAGGAAACAATTGATATTATCCGGAACAAAAATACAAATAGATATTAAAACATTAATCATTCCAGATGCAAACGTTCTGCATACATTGGGTGTGTTACACACAGTTGAGAATTAAATGAGATTTAAAGGATCTAGTAACTTTGTTGAGATGTGCAAAAACTGATGAATGGTTGATGCAATGTATACTCTTGTTATCTCATATGTCCTCAGGGTATTGTGTGAAAATTTCAGGTCAAATGGACAATGTATGGCCAAGTAATGAGCGAAAATGCAAAGTGATATTGGGTGATATTCACCAACTCACTGCATTCACTTTGTACAGGGATGAAAATCTCGCCCGGAGATTTTCTTATCTAAATACTTCAATCATACATATCTTTGTAATGAAAGGGAAATTTGAAAAACCGAAAGCTGTCCCATGATTTTATTGTTAATACGAATACAACAAGGTATAAAGGAACCGCTAGAATTACAATTTTATTTTGAGGATTTGGACAATGTTACTAAGTCCCTTTAATACCATTATGATTTTTTTTCTTCATAATTGACTAAAACAGAGATCTAAATCTTATAATTTTTGCTTTTTACTGATTCAGACAATTTGTATGTTTTCATTTCTGGGATAAGGACCACACTATTTCACTGGTGCAAGGAACTGCCTTTTATAAATCATAAAAAGCTACAACTAAATAAAATCCGATTACACCAAGGTTATGAAAATAATTCTTGCTACGAGTAGTATTTATAGTCAACATATTGACTGATAAAGATAGCTAGAAGGGATACATATCCCCTTTTGTGTTTTCTTGTCTGAATCATCAGCATTTCACTCCATGTTTTTGATTAAATCTTGGTGTGGCACGCTTTTCTTAAGTGTCTCCTTACTTCAACATGGCCCCTAGCAACTGTGTCTCTTATTTCATAAAGACCGAAGTATGCCCTCTCAACACAGAGAGGTTGAGAAAACAGGGTTTATGTTACAATTGCTGTGCATTATTCTACCTTTGATTTGATGTTTCTTTATAAATAATCTTTAAGAACAAACTCTAATAATTATCCAGGTAAAATTTGAATGAACATTTAAACTTGACTTTAAGATTGTGGGGAATAATTTTTGTCCCCCTTTTAATAAAAGATAGTGAGTATATAAAACGACAGTTTATATTTTTAACCATCAACGACATTTTAGCTCATAGTATTTTCAAATGAATCATTTTTGGTAACAATCAACTGCAAATCACATGACATTTGCTGGTAACAGATTTTAAATGTACAGTGTGGCACCCATTTTTTAACGAAATTAAAATAGATGCTTTAGTTATATCTTATTCCTTCTTCTTATTCTGCTCAAATTGTCATTTCAATTCAAATATTGTTATTGAAAGCAGCTGTTTCCAAGGTAGATTTCACCTTATGATATCATGAGGGGTGAACAGGAGACAATGACCTGGATTGATGACCTTTCCTGAGGGTTCAGGGGTCATCATGAGGTCATTGACCTGAAGTAACCTTTTCATTCCCCTTGTCTGATGATGAGTATGATTATGGTTATGACTATGATGACAATCATTGTGTGGATAGATAAATTACAATGAGAGATGAAAGAGGAAGATTAAATGACATTTTTGTAACATAAGCAAGACTGTCTGTGTGGTCAGGTCAAAAACCTTCCAGCATTCGACCCAGATTCAGAGAAGTTACTTTTAAAGATGTCATAAAATATGGAGGGAAAAAATATGCTCATGATTAATATTGACTTCCATATTTTTCTAAAACCAAAAGAGAAGTAATAATATATGGGCTGTGTTGTTGGAACTGGTAGTATTCTGGTTACCTACGACGACCCCCAAGCATCCTGAAGACCCTTGTCTCCATAGTGACAGATCTCCTGGAGACATGTACAATTTGTGTTTAAATGCAACATAAGATATTATCATGTATATACGTGCAGCTCTTGCTGACAGACTAAAGAGCCCTCGTCCATCCACCAGCGATAGACATGTATGCTGTTATTAAAATGTTTAAAATCATTCCATGCCATATTTATTACAGCTACCAGAGTGCCCACATCCACAGTAAAAACCCAGGCGGTCTATGGTCAATGCCTTGTTGCAGCTCCAATGGTTACAACAAAAGCACATCCAACCATAACAAAAACTCAGGACAATGTGATTACCACTGCACCAAAGCAAATCAATAGGCCAGAGAGTATTGTAATTTGTTTCAAGTCTTCCCTAAAATGGTCTATGCCCTATTGCGATACAGCAAAAGCGCCTTCACCCCCGACAACCACCCCGGCGTATAGTGCAAACACCAATCTCGCTGTCGATAAACATGCCTGTGATAAATACAATACATCTTTGTTTAAACTTTTCTGTAAAATGGTCTTTACCCTATTGCAGCTCCTGGCGATACAACAAAAGCGCCCCCATCCCCGACAACCCCTAGCGTCAAGACGAACACCCCCGAGAGAGACACGACGCCGGTTGCTCCTACCACCACCGAAAGGCGGATCATCGATACTGATTCACCGAATCCCACCGGCACCCAAACAACAGGTTCGTGCGGTGCCGACGAGGCCTATTGCCGGTCGGGACGTACGAGGTGCGTACCGCGAGATTTCCTGTGCGACGGGGAGAGCGACTGCGACGACGGATCTGACGAATACGGCTGCCGTGAGTATTTTTTCCCCAATAAATTGATTTAGTATTTAGTATCTGCAATATGTTGACATTTACAACATTTTTTATGGGTTTAATTTAGTGGCATCACTCTTTATGTATTTGCTCATGTTTTTTTGTATTGTTAATTATATGAATAGTTCAAACTTCTTTGAAATGATAGGGGCGAAAGAAATTAGTCAAGGCTTTGTATTCATCTTAAAGTGAGGTATCTTTTTTCATAAACAAATTTTTTTCTACCGTTTATGTAAATAAATGTTCTTTGATATATATTGTACTTTAAAAGTGATAGCCGTCTATTTTTTCACTACAGAATGAGTGCTGATAGACTGTTAGCATAGAAGATCTTTTTAAGTTCAATGTTGAAGTCTGTTACTACAAAAGCTGTGTCACTGCAATACTAAAAACATAATACATAATACATAAAACTGAATTTCATACTCTTACTTTTCACAGAGCCTCGCAAGTGCGAGCCGAACGAGTTCCAGTGTGCAAACCGACTATGTGCTCAGAAGATTTGGAGGTGCGATGGGGATAACGATTGCGGAGACGGGTCTGACGAGATAGACTGTCGTAAGTATTGCGTACAAATTAAATACATCACCCTTTCCCTGCAAGTAAATGAGTTATATCGAACGATTGAAGATTAACTCATTTACTTGCAATAATAAAGGAGGTCACTAAAATTAAAAGTTATTATAAAACTGCAGAACAATCTATTTTTAGTAAAGCTATTTACAAATTGGGAATTCAACTGCAGTATTAAATATCTTGGGCAGTTTACCAAAGAAATGTTCAGCTTAGTTGTCTGCTTGTCAGATATATGCTGAATTGCATTGAATGGTTTGATGCATATTATCTGTCAGGTGAAATGACAACTTTGAAAATGTTTTGATTGAAGTTTGTACTCCTTTTTGAAAGATTTGTACTTTTTTTCTGTCAAAATCATGAGAAAGGAAGAACAAACACGAAGAGCATTTGACTTCAAAACAAAAAGAAAAAAAGTTAAATTGTCTTTCTTTATGATTTTCCTTTACTTTAGCTACTTTTAAAAGCTTATCAGCATTATGAAAGCACACATTGTTTTAGATTGAGCTCTAGAATTTACATTGACTCTATATTATTTTGAAGGCCATATTGCCCTGAGACCATGTTAATTTTTTCTACCATTACTGCTGCACGAGTTGAAATTATTGGTGAACTGTTAATTTTTCTTATCTTGATGTTATAATTTTCTTTGTTTGAAAAATGCACTTCAATATTATAAATTTGCTGATTATCTGAACCTTAGAATTCTTTGAAGTAAATGCATTCTCCTCAATATTGAGAATTTAATAACAATCTGGATGATGGAATTTTGTGAAATAAAAATGCATACCTCAATATTTGTCGGATGGCAATGTCAAATACTGAATAGGCGACTTCAAATGGAGAAAAAAAAAGGCAGATATCAATAGATATCATATGTCTATGATATGTATTGTTTGCGCAAGTTTGACAAATAGCCAACTTCATACCTCATTAATTACATTTATGCGGAATATTTCTGTGTGACATTCCACGGCATAGTTGTTTTCGTTCACAGTCCACCGCCTGCACCTTGTAAACTTATATTGACCTCCAAACAAAATATGAATTGGGTGATATTCCCTTACAATATGAGTACTGTACATTGATATTCCTCCCTATATGAAATCGATATTCATTTTGACATTTTCCTATGTAAATAATCCTCATATCAAATTAAATGCCAGTTGATTGGGCATTTTGAATCTAATGCTGATGTAGGTAAATTGAGTATCATGTTGACGTACATGTAGGAGATTTACTTTGTACTTTAAATATTTAGTGAATTGGTCGTTTGATGGCCTCAAAAAATGAAAAATACCACTATATTCTTCCTTTTCAAATTAGTTTTTGTCATTACATTTTCTTTAATAAATGCCTCTCATAACCAATTAAATGTTGGCTGAGTAGACTTTCTGAAATTAAGCCTGTCCACCATATTGAACCTACCACAAATGTGATATTTTTATCTATAAAGGCTGACATTCTCATGCTCTCTCATTCTGTCTATACTGTTCCTTTGCCTTAATTCTGGTTTCTCATGTTGGCAAACTTGAGTTTACACACACACAAAGTACCTAATGATTTTTTAAATGCTTGAATTTACCAATGTGAAGAAAAAAAAGATGATTAGTAAAATTATTAAAATCCTCTAATTGAAAGAATCTAAAATATTAATGTTTGTTTCTTTTAAAACTTATCCAATATTTGTTTTCCTTATTTCTTTTGATCCTACAGCCACGGCAGCTCCTGGCTCGCCCTGCCGGATGAGTGAATTTGAGTGTATCACTGGCGATCAGTGCGTTCCCCTGGGCTTCCAGTGTGACGGAGAAACCGACTGTAACGACCGGTCGGATGAAATAGGATGTGGTAAGATGAAATGGCAGGTCCAGAGGTTTAAAAAATAAAATCACAAAAAAGGGTTATACTCTTCGACTCCCTGTACCACATTGATAGCAAAGTATTCTATGTATTTTTTGCACACTCTGCAAATGATTTCTATAGTATGAATGTATGATTGGTCATTTATCATGGCAATTCTCAATATCTACCATTCAGTACATATCCATTCAGAGTTAACATACAGTTTCATGAATGGAGAATAATTATGTTCAATAAATCTAAATTGAATTGAATTGTTATTTTTGACCTTCAAGAAATATGTGGAGTTGAAGAGAGCGGGTTGGGTAAGGGGGGGGGGGGGGGGGGGGGATGGTGATTCAGACACCTAGATCTGTCTATCATATATTAAAGGGACCATTTTTTTATTGCATGTTCACTAGTGGACTAGTACATGCTGTCATCACGATTAGGCCCCGCATTCACATTAACAAGTTGTTCGGTCAACCGTCTCAGTCAAGTACCAATGTAGATTTGACCGAGCGTGAGGAGCTAGGTAGGCCTAGTCAAAAAAATCAAAATAAAAGCAAATGTTTATTCCCTCCCAATAAAGTCTAGATATGGGTAAGTAAACTGTGTAACATTTAATATGCACGTCTTGTTTGAATGTAGAGTATATTTTTAATGTTGTAGTGATTGCAGTCAGTCACAGTGCATGTACATGTATGATCACCTCTTGAGTTTGGAACTTAACTTGGAACTTGACTTTTATGGAACAATTTGACATTAGTTTTGTTTGGTATGCATGCAGAGTTGTCTTAGATTGATTTTGATAGCATGCGCATGCGGGTTTCAAACTAAAAGAACTAAAATGATTAGGAATTAAATGAAGTAGTCAAAATAAAACATGAGAAAAAAATATGGAACTATGTGATAAATTCATAGATTGAAAAGAAATAGATAAATGAATTAATGTGATAAATAGATATATAAATATTTAGACATAGCATTATGTAGAATAATGTTATTATGTAGCATTATGTAGAATAATGTTATTATGTAGCACTACGTTTCTACACTACAACTATTTATATATATATGTTTCTTGAAATGTTAATATAGTATCGCAACAAAATATATAGCATGTGTACGCAAAACCATAAACCCACAAGAAAAGACATTCACACATACATTCTAGTGAAGGTAGTGGTACAACAGTATTTGAATGCAAAAATATATATATAAACTCACTGAAAATATATCTATATACTCACTGAAAAAAATATATATCTTGCATGTATTTTGATACATAATATTGTTTTTATCAAGAAGACTTAAGATATGTTCTGTATTGTTTGATTTAGAAGGGCTTATAGAATTAGTATTGCAGCAAAATATACAGCACTTTATACTCACCATCTATATACTCACTAAGAAATACAATATCACAATATCCACTGAAAATATATACTGTATATATTGCATGTTTTTTAACCATCTACAATTGTATTTTATTGAAAATAAGTCTAAATAAGTAAATTATCCACATTTTTTTTTTATGTAGCTGAGCCAACTGTGACCAGACCTCCAGTGGAGAGCATCAAGGCTCAGGAAGGCTCCAGGGTGGTGATCACATGTGAAGCGCAGGGCATCCCCACACCCATCATCTCTTGGAGACTCAACTGGGGTCCCATCCCTGAAAGGGTACGTTTGTTTGTTTAGTTGTTTGTTTCTTGTGTTTGTTTGTTTGTTTGTGTGTATGTGTGTTTGTCCAAACCTGGAAGGGAGCAGGGTGGTGATCACGTGTGAAGCGCAGGGCATCCCCACACCAATCATCTCTTGGAGACTCAATTGGGGTCCTATCCCTGAAAGGGTATGTGTGTTTGTTTGTTTGTTTATTTGGTTACTTGTTTGTTTGTTTGTTTCTTCTAATGTGTGTGTGTTTGTTAGTGTGTTTGTCCAAATGTTGAAGGGTGCAGCATGGTCATATCGTCTGAAGCATAGGGAATCCCAACACCCATCTCTTGGAGACTCAACTGCGGTCCTATCCCTGAAAGGGTATGTGTATTTAATTGTTTCAATGTTTGTGATCTTGTATGTTTGTTTGTATTGATTGTTAGTAAATATATCCTATCCCTGAAACTCTGAAAGTGTCCAATTCCTTTACTTTTGAGGACAATCTATTTTTACTTTGTAACTGTTTGACTGTTCGAATGATCAAAGGCTTATTATTAAAGCAACACTGGCAATTAGCTGGCACAGGCCTTCTTTGGCTACCAACATTTCACAATGCTGAATTTTACTTGCCCCTAATGGGCAATGAAATATAACAGAATTGTTAAAGTGTTTCTTTGTTTTAGGCAACCAGTTTAAATTTTATGCCACTCAAATTAGGGAATCTTGATTTCTGTTTGCCAGACTAGGCCACAAGGAAAAAAAAGGTTTTTTTCTAATAAGACAAACAAATTAACAAATTTAGCACTAAAGAAATACTTATTTAATACCATAATTTTATTATGCATACTTGAAATGTCATCACTGTTTACTTTTGTGTCCGACAGGCCATCACCACCAACGAGAATGGTGTCGGAACATTGATCCTGGAGAATGTTAGGGAGTCTGATCAGGGGGCGTACACTTGCGAAGCCATGAACAACCAGGGTTATGTGCTTGCTCAGCCCGACGCAGTCCTTGTGATTATTTGTAAGTGTTGAACACTGCATGTTTGTTGGATATTTAGTAATAATAGTAATAATAATGGTGGCTACTTAAATAGCGCATTGTATGCTGTGTTTCGATGCTCATGGCGCATCATTATGTTAAAGGGAAAGTTGAGTTTTGGTAGAGAGGGCGCTAGACTACTTAATTGGTTTGTGAGGTAATGAAAAACTGAGTGTAAAATTTGAAAGAGCATAATATTTAAACAATAAAATCATCTTTGTTTGATCAAAATCGGTTCAGAAACGGCTGAAATATCCATAAATATAACAATTTGTAATAAACCCGGGGCCCGGGTTTATTAGAGAATTTTGAACCAGCCGTTAAAAATTCAAAAAAATGCTTCCTCTTTTAAAAAAAGTTACAAAATAGGTATTTAAATAGTTGTTGGTTATTTCTCTATCTAATCACTATTTCAACAAAGCATCACATGCACAATATTTTATTCAAAATGGTTGAAACCGATGAGTGTTTAGAGAGCGCCCTCTTACGTTTTAACGGCTCTTTTTGAATGATAACATGATCTTTACTACGTCATTTGTAATTTTGTGTTCCTTTCTAGTTATAACTATTATTTTGTAATGTAATGATGCAGGTTTTGGTTACTAAAATTCAGTTTCACTAAAACTGTACTCTCCTTACCAGAACTCAACTATCCCTTTAAGCCTATGAACAACCAGGGATATGTACTTGCTCAGCACAACGCAATCCATATGATTATTTGTTAAAGGGGACCACCAGGCAAAGAACAACACATAACTATATGTTTTCATACCGTTGTGTGATATTAACTAGATGCTCAACACTTTGCAAAGGATTCTGCAATTCATAAACAATACAATTAATTACCATCATTATCTGATGTTCCCGTATGCGCCCAACGTCTAGAGTGCGCCAATTCTACTCATGCGTACGTTTGGAGACAATAGAATCCTGGACGATTTGTTCGCCCTGGACAAAGGTATTCTTTGTATATGCAGACCCATGAACGCATGCTTTAGAACGGTGACGCGTTTTCCAATTATATAATTTGTTTGTGAAAACATATTTTGTTCTGAACTTGTTGGTGGAATGGATAAAGATGTTTACCTTTCATTTATAAGAATATTAGTTTTGGGTGGTGGTACCCTTTAAAGTTTTGATCATCCCATGATTATACTTTTGTAACTTTGTTTCTTCAAGAGCACTATTAAATGAATTCTTCTTTGGGGCAAGTACCAGAACAAAAAAAGAAGAAGTTTATTCACAGTCTTGGCTTATATACGCACATGTTGATTGGAAGCATCAGAATCCACTACAATATGATACCATCCATTACAAAACTTGAACTTTCTCTCAACAATTCACATAATTTACTGAAGAAATTCCTTATCCTGTCCCCTTCGTGACTCTGAAATCTCCATAGACTACATGTATGTACATTGCCCAACAGGTTCCCATAGGTAGTGAATGGGTTAATAATCTATCTCTATATGTCTCTTTTGTTTTGTTTTTAGCTGGTCCCAGCATCTGTACCGGAAGCTACTTCAATGACGACGCCCGCGACCCCAGCGAATGCATCCAGTGCTATTGCTTCGGTGTGTCGGCCAACTGTTACAGCAGTGGTTTCTACAGAGACAGGGTAAGAAGCATTTTCACATCTTAAAGGTAACGTTGAGTATTGGTCAAACTTAACTTTAGTAACCAAAACCTGCACGATTACGGTACAAAGTAATAGTTATAATTTCACCATGCTCGAAAAGTATACACAATTACAAACGACAAAGTAAAACCCCCGTTATCATTCAAAAAGAGCCGTTACAACTCAAGAGTCAAATTAACTCTAGAGAGAAGCGCTAGCGTTCTAGGTCCTCCTAATACGGGACTGTAATGCGCGGTAATAGTTACCGCATATATTCATGTGTATATATCGCACGCCCCGTTCGCATCGGCGCGAAGGAGGACCTAGAACGCTAGCGTCTCACGCTAGCGTTCTCTAAAAAGTGATGTCCGGACGTCAATCACTTTTATATCATATTTTGAAAGCAAATTTCACAACAATTAGAGCATTTGAATGGGAATTATTATTATTTCCCATGTTTTTTCCGATGATCTTTCATATGGAATTGAAATCAGCCAAATCCGTTACAATTTATGTTGGGGGGGGGGGGGGGGGGGGGCACTTGGAAATTACCAATACTCAACGTTACCTTTAAGTTTGCATATTTTAACCCACTGATGACGGTAACTTGCCGATTTGGTCTACGGCTATTTGGTCTACTCCCATTTGGTCTACTAGAAAATTATAAATTCGGGGGCTTATGATTATAATTATGGATTATGATTACGGTTAGGGGTGTGGATTTAGGGTTAGGGTTCGTGTTTGGAGTTGGGGAAATTGAAGTTAAAGGCATATGATAGTAGACCAAATGAGTTGTAGACCAACTGAGTGTAGACCAAGCGAACATAACCCAGATGACTGGGTCCCACCCTGGGGGAGTCCACTCTCTATTAACAGGGGGGTGTCATGCAAGACCAAGGACTTCAAAAAAGGACCTCTTTATCAAGTAATTGTAGGAGAAGAAATATATACCCCAAAACGAATATCATCACCCTTATTATTTGCTACGTTTGATTTGTGTTCTTGTACATAGATGACCTTGTCCATCACAGAGCTCAGCAAGCCACAGGGGTCACTGTTGGGAAATGTTCATCTCTCACCACTTGCTCGACGAGGGTCGTAACGAATAGTTGAATAATTGCGGCCATAATTATTACAATGTTTGAATTTGTTTTCTTGTAGATGACTCTGCCCTTGACAGAGTTTAGCAAGCCACAGGGGTCACTGTTGGGAAATTCCCGCCTCAAACCGCTTGCTCCATGATGGTTGTGACAAATAGTTGAATAACTGGGAACATAATTTTCTATTGCAATGTTTGATTTGTGTTCTTCCAGATGACCCTGTTCGTCACAGAGCTTATCAATTAAGCCACAGGGGTCACTTTTGGGAAATTCCCATCTCAAACCGCTTGCTCCATGACCGTTGTGACAAATAGTGAAATAACTCTGTCCCGCTTCATCACAATGTTAAAAACTGTTGAATAACCGCCAAAATCATTTCTATGTTTGATTTGCGTTCTTGTATCTAGATGACTCTGTCCTTCACAGAGTTTAACAACCCGCAGGGGGTAACTCTCGGGGAACTGCCGTCCCCGGTGGACAGCCCTGTGATTCAGGATGAGGATTATATCTTCGTGGACACGCCGTCTCGATCCGTTGTCGTGCCCAACTACAACACCCGTCTTCAGGCCTCGTCAACGTACTATTGGGTGCTGCCCGATCCATTCCGAGGGAACTTGGTAAGCGTTTAAGCTCGTTAACTTGTATGAAAATAAAGTGATCATAGTTCATGAGCATATAATAAGTCTCAATCTTTTACAACCACTTGTCAATGTAATTACTACTGAGTGCTACCGGAATGATTTGGGGGCAAAATTTTAATTCATTGAAATTAAATGAAGAGGAATGCAACAAATTATACCTTTTGTACTTCTATTTGTATGACGCTGTATTTGTTGGGGGTTAGAAATTAATTGTTTACGACTTTACCATAAAAGAGCATTTTTTTTTATACAAGAAAAGAATTATCTTTAAATATCATGGTTTATATTCATGATGAATTGTTGAAGACAAATAAGAGTAATTCTATTATAATTATTTTTCTTCCTTTTGCAGCTGAACAGCTATGGTGGTGATCTCCAGTACGTCATCAGCTTTGAACACCTAGCATCAACTGCTTCTGTGCCAGATGTGTTTATCAAGGTGAGTGTAGCTGTATGCTCCCAGGGGAGTTCAAATAGCACACTATACTGTGTTGGCTTGAATTGTACCCAGTGACAAGGGGTGATACAAGTCCTGTTTTACAGCGCTTAAAAACTGTTGTATTATTAAGTGCATTGTGTATGAGTAAAGGGATTATGATGTATCTTTTATTACTGTTTTACTTCATTATGTTCTTGAAAGTTAACTGATCATACTATGATTATTACACACATATCACTATGATTATGGCGAGTTGTCCTGTTTCCGCTTTATAATATCTTAAGAAATATGATTTATTTTTGTGATGTATTTTATTTGTATCTAGAAACTGTAAATCAGTAATTTTGTTTTTGTTTACCTGCAGGGAAATGGAATCACCCTCTCGTACCAGCTGCCGACTGAGCCCCAGTCTGGGACACTAACGCAGAGACAGGTCACACTTATGGAGGTAGGAACGACTCTTTTTGAATGCTGCACTTAATTAAAGAAGTATTACATAAAATATTGATTACAAAAATATAATATAGAAATAGACAAGCATCATCTATCTAAACTTACTACCATTATACTATCAAAATGATTATCAGTTTGTATTGCATTGCATTGCAATAGTGATAATCTCATAATAACTGTTTTCATTTTTGAATAAATTCTTATTTCAAATTTCAAATAATGAATATCACTTTGCTGCTGTTGTTGCCTGGCTAGAAGTGATTCTGCATTGATGTTGGAATTGATTTCTTATCTTTTGCCAAAATTGGTCACACATTTTGATATTATTATTCTGTTGTCCTTTGTAGCCTGGCTGGAAGAGAGTGCTACAGAGAAGCTCTGGGGGCCGTGGGGATGCAGTACGCGAGCCCTATTACGTCGACGCGACCAGAGAGGATTTCATGATAGCGCTGCAGAACGTGGATTCAATACTCCTCAGGGCCACCTATTCTTACAGCATGTCAGAAACAAGGTAGGCATTCAAGTTTCAAATTCTATTGATGAATTATTTAAAAAAAGGGTATTTCTGATTATTGTACTCTGGTTAGCTATTGCAGTCATGTGTTTTAAGGTCAAAGCACTATTATATTATGGAAACTAAATACCTGCTGATAGTCAGAATAATGCAGATTCCTTCTGTTTCATTAATATGTTTTTATTTAATCTGATATTTTTTCCCCCATCATATTTGAAGCTTGTCCGACATATCCATGGAGACGGCAGTTGTTGATGATGCAGCAGGACTAGGGAGAGCTGTGGAGGTGGAGGAGTGTAGATGTCCAAATGGCTACACTGGTCAATCATGCGAGGTGAGTAATACAGTATATATTGAGGAACTCTCGCTAATTTTTTTATAGTAGGAATGCCTTCTCCATTGACTCTCGCCAAAACAGTTACAGGACTAGTCCTGAATGCGTCAATATTGGCTTTTATTGCATCGTAGGGGCTTTTTGATTGTATCGACAAGGACACCATTCCTCCTACCATCCACCCTCTCCTCGCAATACCAACAGTCCTTTCCAGGACTATCCCAACAGTCCTTTCTACGACTACTAACAGTCCTTTTTAGGACTACCAACAGTCCTTTCTAGGACTACCAACAGTCCTTTTTAGGACTCTCCTAGAAAGAATACCAACAGTCCTTTTCAGAACTACACCAACAGTCCTTTCTAGGACTACCAACAGTCCTTTCTAGGACTACCACAGTCCTTTTCAGGACTCACCAATCCTCCCCTCTCACATGGTGCAACCGCAAACCACACGTATTATATACACCACCATGGAAACTGATACTGATACAAGCAACATTTGACACCATTCCTGTTCTCTGCCAGTGCATGTTCTCGGCGTACTCGCCGCAATTGTGTACATATTGATGCTGTGGTGTACTCATGTGTGAAAACGGCATACACGATTTTTGATGAATGCTATTAAAAAACCTGGATTAATTAGTCTCGGTTCTGGCAGAGTATGTGCAAGTGGAACAGACACGCATGCGCAAATTGTCTAAACGAAATCATGCTCCCGTCGTCTTTGCATGTCGACATGACAATTTGAAAGCCCCCTTTGACTCGTTCAAGTCGGTCGTGAAAGTCTTTGTCTAGGGTCTATGGCAAAGGCGCATTCCTACAAAAATTAATAAGAGTCTTGAATAGGTTAACTTGTTATGGTCCCTCGGGAGTTGAGATGGTGCCAGTAATGACTAGGATGTGCAGTGGCTATGTGTTTTGCGCTTTATAAAAACTTTAAATTAGTAATGATGTTGTCATCGTCCTCGTCATCATTATCGTTATTAGTATTATGATTATGATTATGATTATTGCATTCATGAAATGTTTCTTCGTTGATTTTCCTGTGCAGATCTGCGCCCCTGGGTATTACCGAGTCCCTGGAGCCGGCCCCACCTCGCTTGGTTCTTGTCAGCCATGCCAGTGCAATGGAGGTACCAACAATTGCGACCCTTACACTGGCGAGTGCACGGTGAGTCTGACAAATAAATTCCCTTAATGCAACCCTTTGTGAACAAATGATAAGAGCAAGTCTCAATTTCATAAAATTGTTGAAAAATAGAAACTCAGAATGATAAATTTTTTTTTGGGGGGGGCTATGATAAAGCTCTCTGATATGTTTATAAAAAGTTAAAATTGATATAAAGATTGACCTTAGAGTTGGAAATATATTTTTTAGTTTTTAGTAATACATAGGTTGTAAATAAGGTTTTGTGTTTGTGTAAAGCGCCTAGAGATGATTTCTCATGTAAGGTGTGATAGGGATTGAATGTATTATTATTATTATCATCAATTGTAATTTTATTCTCTACTTCTTTTCTCATCAACATGTTTATCCATAGCAATGCACAGGGAACACGGAAGGACCAAACTGCGAGCGTTGCGCCGAGGGCTTCTTTGGCGACCCGACCAACGGTGTGCCCTGCCTGACCTGCCCCTGCCCTCTCACTGATGCCCCAAACCAGTAAGTCTTTCATGAAAAATGCCCCAAATTACATGAATAATCTAAAGTAAAGTCTTGAGGCTGAAATCTTTTATCATACTGATGTTAATTATTATAAGATAGGGCTGTTTTATGGCCCTCTGTATTAAAGATGTGTGTTGGCTGCCATGCCCCTTCCCTTACGCAGATGCCCCAAACCAGTTATTCTTTATTACTAGAAGATGACACAAATACCTGAATAACATAAATTAGTGTGTTCACATACTGATTAACTAAATTCATATTAAAGAGAGAGAGCTTTTTTATTGACTCTCCATTGACCATGAGATATTGTTATGACAAGTTATATCAGTTTCCAGATGTGGGTATACATGTAGGTTAACAAGTATTTCTCTGGCAGTATTACAGTCCAGTGACTATAGAAGCATGATTTCTCGAACGCTATTTCTCGAGCGAGTTTGATTTTGATTTGGTTAAGTTTCTTTCCCATCAAATAATCTTGTTGTCTTCTCCCTGTATATCAGGTTTTCACCTACATGTATCCTGGACACGGACGGGTCAGTCACGTGTGACGCCTGCCCAGACGGCTACGGGGGAAGGCAGTGTGAAACGTAAGTATGATAAACTTTTCATTTTTTGTCATCTTTGCCCTGATGAAGATTCTACTTGGATCGAAAGCTAGGCTAGACCCACATATTTGTGGGTTGGTAGTCCTACACTTCAGCAAGAAGATACAGTTATATGAATTATACAAGGAGAAAGAGCATAAATTTCTCTATTTTTAGAGCCCTATTTTGTTACCCAACCTGCTTTAGTTATTTTTTTATGATTTGTACTATTGCGTAAATCGCTATAATTTAGGAAAATCCTTAAATTGGCAACACATTGCGATATTTTAAAAACATATTTTGGCGTTCAAATTGGCAACTTTGTGGTAAAGTCACTTCATATTAGTCTAAATAACTAAATATTGTCATTACTAAATATTTTACACCGATTTTGTTTCATTAAAAGGTAGAAAAAAATTAGGAGTTGCCAATTTGTTGAGGAAAATAATGATCAATTTTGCCTTAAAATAGCTCTTGGTTAATGATGTAGAATAAAAATTACATATAGATTTTGCGGGCTAATTGATGATTTTGACCAGTTGAAGATGATTTGCTTTTGGCATAACGCACCAATTCTCCATACACCGCAGCCCATAATCAAATGGGCTAAGCATGTACATTATGTATGTTGCAAGTGTGATCTCTCATGTTATTTAAAATATAGTGAAAATTAGCAAAACAAATTGGGCTTCCCGAATAATAAATACAATGCAGAGGTAAATTGTATGACATGCATGCCCTATAGACAACAACCCAATTCTTTTGTTTTGTTTCTATTTAAAAGAATGATTATTTGCAGAAAAAAAGTGACTGAATTCTCAACTTTCTATTTAACTTTCTTAGCTGTGCGCCACCGTACGTTGGATCACCCAACATCCCGGGAGAGATCTGTCTGCCCAGCGGCCTCGGAAACTGTCATCCGGAGGGCTCCCTCGCTTGGTCAGGAGTGCAGTGCATCTGCAAGGTGAGATGTTTTCAGGGCTTCACTGTATGTATATCACATTATAAAGTCCGTAATCAGGCCACCCTGTTGTAAATATTTGAAAGTGACATGGTGCACATGCTGTTAGTGTGATTACGAAATTTTACTTTGAAAGTTTAGTGCGAAAAATATGGCGAGTGCCCACTATTGCGATCTCAGTACAAAGTACTACGAGGAAATCATGTTAGGCTCCTGTAACATCGTTCTTTATCTCGCAGTAATTACATTATGAGCTTGACATACTTCGCAACACATATTTTAATGCTTGTGTCTGTTTAAAATTGGATGAATATTATTGAGCACGTTCAACATTTTAAAATGCAAATTAGAGCGATGACAGCAAATAGAGTGAGTAGTCAAGGCTTTGCATAAATATGTTCTAAGATATCAAAATTGGGCGCCAGCCATTCATGAGGAATTCATGATAATTACTCTTGGGTAATTTCTATGTTTGTTTCGTTTGAAATAGGACAACACCGAAGGACCCCTCTGTGACCGCTGCAAGGCGGGCACCTACAACCTTGCCCCCGATCGCCAGTACGGCTGCATCCGGTGCTTCTGCATGGGTGTCACCCAGGACTGCGACAGCACCCAGCAATATCGATCACAGGTACGATGACGTCATATCGACAATGGTGGTGATGTTGATGATGAAGATGATGATGATTATGGAAAATGATGATTAAGATGGCATTGATGATAGTTTTTGAAAATGATTATGATGATAATAATGACGGCAATAAAGTTGATGATGGTTGTGATGATGATGAAGATGATGATGATGAAGATGTTGGCAGCAGTGCTGGTGATGATGATGAAGACACTGACGATAAAGATGACAAAGACGATGATGATGATGAAAGTTGTCATGAATATAATGGCAATGATGATGATGACAGTAGTTTGATGATGATAATGATGAAGGGAATAAGGTAAGAATGTCACTGGGTAGGATCTGTTTCAAGTAAACTTTTCATACATTCACATCACGATTCTCTATTTTTTCTAGGTGAATGCTGCATTCTCACGAGACGCCCAGGGCTTCACCCTCAACAATCGCGCCTTCACCGAGAACGTGACCTCATCAGAGTTGACGATCAGCTACCAAAGGAGAGAACTCAGCTTCAGCGACTTCACCAGCCTGCCTGCTGGGGCCTACTACTGGGTCCTGCCACCTCGTTTCGTTGGTGATAAGGTGAGATAAACAACTACTGTAAGCACTGGTAAAGAGCTGGAATTCGTCCCGAAAGGTGAATTTTCAACTCGTTTCTTTTGCGATGAGGCGAGTTAAAGTTTGGTTATAAGCTATGTTAAAGATCTTAAAGGGAAAGTTTTCCCATCATATTTTTTCCGTTGATTAAGTTCTCTACACATTAAAACATAATAACAAGGCTAAATGTGAGCTAACAAAAAGAGTAGTTCGGGTTTGACGTCACATTTTAGAGCGATCCAAATTTCATTAACATCAATGGCGGCCTCCATGCTGTACGCGATGAATGGGATTAGCCCGTACAGCGAGTGACTTTGAATGATGCTCATCCTTGCTCAAATGGCCAATGTTGATTGTATTTGCATGAAATTCTGTTTTAATGTGTAGAGAACATAATCAAAGGTGATTATATGTTGGGGAAACTGTCCCTTTAAAGACCGTCATGTGTGGGGATGCTACACCCCGTTTTGAACTAGTGTGCATTCCGCACCATGTGCAAGGCATTTGCAAGATGGCAGCGTACATCTGATTCACTAATTCGAACTACCTTGTAACTCTTTGCTTGTCTGAATATGAATTCCCACTGTTCCATAGTAGTGATGTCGTGAGCTGTTTCATCCGAGTGGAATAAAGCATTACTGAATTCATCAGTGAACAAATGTACCATTATTAATCTGTGTATTTATGAAGTGTAAGATTTATAAAAGATATGCTATGAAAATCGCATATAATGTTTCTGTTTCTGTTTTTTGTCCAGGTGTCTTCATATGGTGGATATCTGAGGTACACAGTCAACGTGGACAGCTATACGGGAGGCAACTTCGTCGAAGGGGAGCCTGATGTGGAAATTTCGGTAAGCTATCATGAAATATGATTGGATGGGCATCTGACTCCAAATCATGGGGTTCAGAGTGTAAAGCCCAAAACCAATCAATGTTCGGGCATGAAAGGGTACAGTGGTCAGGTTCCAGTGGTTGGTTAATACAGATACGCCTGATGCACCAATATGGTTGCTTTATGCTAGTATGCTCCCTGGGGAGTTGAGATGGTGCACAAGATAATTGTGCAGGCTTGATTTGTGCCCAAATGACAAGGGGTAATGATAATTTTGCAATTCAAGTGTCTTAGTGTATCAGCTCATTAAAATAATAAAAAATAAAAAAAAGAATCTGCCTGATGAAAGATGCAGATATTAATGATCATTTGTTTGAGAATTGCATGAGGAAAAGAAGTATTAATTTCAGCCAGTGACAGGTAAAGAATCACATTATTCAGTGTTCCGAAAATAATCACAACATTCCAAAAGAAGTGTATATCCTATCCAAGACTGCTGATTTAAGCATAGTGGATCCAAATTCCCTTAATGTCATTGTAAATTGTTCATGAATAGCATAAAGAAAGGAAGAATTAATTTCAGTCAGTGAGATCAATTTCAAGTTGGAGAAATTGTTTAAAAACCCTTATTCTGTTTATTTCCTAGGGTAATGGCATTGTGCTGATCTACAACAAAGACAAGCAGGGAACTATTGTCCAGTCCAGGTCCGACACATCATTCAGCGTTCCATTCCTTGAGGTTAGTATATATAAATGTACATCCCATAATAATTCAATTCAATTCAGTTCAAAACAGTGTTTTATTGAATCATTATTGCCAATTAATTAGGCTAGATTGCAGTTGAATTTACAAACATGTTGAATATATGAATGCAAATGAGCAAAGAAAAATAGGCTTCAAAAACATCATACACATTAGAAACATTTTTCATGCATTCTTATATTTTTTCTTATCCAAGTTTCTTGGAATTCTATATTTTTCATTTTTGTATATGCATTCAAAGTGAATAGTGACATGATATTATCATTACTCGCTCCTTCGCTTTAACAGCAATACTGGACCCGCCTCGACTACGAGCCAGCCAACAGAGAGAACTTGATGATGGCCCTCGCCGATCTGGAATATGTAATCATCAGGGCCACATATAATACCCTCACCGCTTTCACAAGGTAGGTAGCCAATGCCTAATATTCATACTAATATTCATACTGGATGATTCAATGCTACGGATTCATATTTTGAAGGCATAGGCATGCCCTGAGTTTGAGCATTATCATTCGTTCGTTCGTGTCTCCTTAATTAATTAGATCAAGATTCAAGTTCCTATTAAATTAAGTTCTTCCATCCCTCGATGGCTGCGATAGCCGTCTCATTGACGAGGGACAGGTCGTCCGCCGCGCAATCCGTCCCGCCGCACTGCAATATGTATGCAATATGAGCTTTATCTATCAGAGGTCAAAGGTTAACAAACTTGCACATTATTGTACTCTTTATATTAAACTTTTGAATAGCTTTCCATAGCTTGTAAAGATCAGCAAATACGAGTGAATCATATCATAACTTTAAGTGCTATACAGTCCTTTATTTATAGGAAAAACATAAAGATCATTTTTGTATTTTGGAGAACATGATATTTACATTTCTTATCATGTCATGTTGATGAATAAGATGCTTAACCCCCTTGCCTACTGGAACCTAGTGGGCTATGTACAAAGTCTATGGGGATTTCAGAATCTCAAAGGGAACAGGTTAAAGGGTATCATTACCCCAAAAATAATATTCTTATAAAAGAAAGGTAACATTTTCCACCAAAAAAAATCAGAAAAATAGTTTTTCAGAAAAATTATATGATTAGGAAAAGGCATCATCATACTACAACATGTGTAAAGGGGTCTGCATAATACGAAGACTACCTTTTGTCTAGGATAAACGCATCGTCCATGATTTTATTGTCTCCAAACGTATAATAATGTGTTGTTCTCTGCCTGGTGGTCCACTTTAATAAGTAATTTAATTTTGTTTTGCCTTTTAGCATCCGTGATGTGAGTCTGGACATTGCAGAGCCTCGCATCACAGGTCAAGACAGGGCATATGCTGTGGAGCAATGTACATGTCCATTGGGCTACAGGGGACTATCATGCCAGGTAATGACCACCTTTTACCCCTAAATCTACCCCTCAATATTCATACATTTGACAATGTTATTAATTTAAAGTCCAGCTTAAAAAACTTCTTGTTTAAGTCCACTTCCTTGTGATTGCCTTCAGCGCCCGTTGGGCAGCTTGAGCTAGTATGCTCCCCTGGGAGTTGAGATGGTGCACAATATACATGTAATTGTGTGGGTTTGAACTGTACCTGATGACCAAGGGTAATAATGCGCCTCTGAATAGGGCACCTAGATACATGGCACTCTATAAATGCTATATATTATTATTTATTATTATTGCAGTTAATATTCTTTTGTTTATCTATACACTTACAATAATAATAATACTTATTACTCTTAGAGACGCTTTTGGAATTTGCACTATATAAATATCTATTATAGTTTTAAACAAATTTTATTTTATAATAATAATAATAATGCATATATATAGCGCATTTTCCATCTAAAATGTTTAAACATTTATCAGGTATTGTAACAAAAGAATATAAGAAAATTACCAAGAGTTATTGGGTGAAGTACTAAACTTAACATCCTAACCGTACCTATTGGTTAGTTGTGGTGGTCTAGTGGTCATGATGCCTGTCTGGTATTCAGGAGATTGCAGGTTCAGTCCCCACTTGATGAAATGTTGGGCACATTCAATTATACG
Organism: Echinarachnius parma; assembly: GCA_037951105.1. NCBI lineage: Eukaryota > Metazoa > Echinodermata > Echinoidea > Clypeasteroida > Echinarachniidae > Echinarachnius > Echinarachnius parma. Next base: position 157,764 of record JBAMJV010002474.1, read on the forward strand.
ATACAATACAGTTTTGATAACATATAATATATTTTAATTGTTTTAAGTTTCAAATTGACAGTAATGTTTTTGTCTTTGTTTTGATAAAGTGCAACATTTTACATAGTGAGAGTATATTTGTAAAGTCAGTTTGTATTTACCTGTATTTCCCCTCCCCCCCCCCCCCCCCCCCCCCACTATCAGGATTGCGACATTGGTTTCACCCGTTCTGGAGGTGGTATCTACCTGGGTCTGTGCTCTCGCTGCGAGTGCAACAGACATTCCACTGACTGTCACCCAGAAACGGGGGTGTGCAGGGTGAGTAACCTCTGAGGGAATCCTCTCATGCCTTTAGCCTTATTCCATGTCCAGTAAGATATCGTCGGTTGAGAAAGAGAAGGGCGCTAAGTCACTTTTTGTACTTTTTGGTGATAATAATGTTTGTAGTTTGAAAGCTAAGTTGAAACCAATGTAGCTCTCTTTTATTTTTTGATGAATATTTCCAAATTTTGACATACATTTTCACATTACAAAGAGGAGGCTTGGACCTACATGATGGAATGTGTAACTCAATACCGTAAAACTTCGCCTATAGGCGCTACTATCTCACAGTATTAGCAGGTATTATTCAACAGCCCCAGCCGCGTCCACAAGGATCTAGTATAATGAATATGTATCTAGCCCTTTGTCAACGATCTTCGAGCAGGTCTTAATGAATATTCATGATAGCATAATCATGTAAAGTTGAGACAACCCTATTGAACCAGTACCGCCTATAGGCGAAGTTTTACGGTATAACAAACATAAACATATAATCTACATAACGCCCTTCTCTTTCTCACCAGAGGATGTTTATCTCTTGTTCCAAAGAATTTTTAGAAATTTGTGCACATTCAAAATAAAGCCCTTTTTCAATCGTTTTTTTATATTAGAATTGTATTGTTAAATTACATTAAGATGCACAGACTTGTTTAAATTTAGTTAGTGGCATTTCAGATGGAGCATTTCAACAAATTTAAAAATGTTACATCTTATTCTGTAATTTCACATTGAAGATATTGGAAAATTTACTACATGTATGTGCATTCCAGATTGATAATAGTAACAATTTAACTATCGCCAAATAACTTCATTAAACTATTTTTCATTTAACTACATGTTCTCTTTCATGAAAGTTTTCATAAGGTGGATATGATGCGGTAATTATGAATATGTTTTCTTGTGTCCAGCAGGGATAAATTGCTCTTTCGTTTATAGTTATTTTATTAGGTTTATTTTCAGTTATTCCACCGCGGTTTCATGTTTTTCCTCATTTCAAATACATGTTTAAATGTGCATACATATTTTTGTTCTTTCTGAATAAATGCCTTTACATTTCATAATTTCATTGAATTTTATTTCTTGTTCGCATATCATTTGATTATAGTTATTTTTTTTCTTTCTGATTTTTTCATAATGCTCAGTTTTTCATTTTGGCTATTAACTTGTATTTATTTCTGTTCGAGCTCATTTGAAGATAAATATATTTCTTTTGTTATATTGTGCTAGAAAGACATTTAAAAAAAAATGTACTCCTATAATGTCTATGTATATAATTTCTTGCAATTAAAATTAAACAAATATACAAAATGGCTAGCATCATATGGTTGAGTTTGTGCAGCAAATAATGCACCAATTGTCAGTTATGCAATTCAAAATTAGTCTTTTAGTTCTTAGTTTTCAATTTATAATGTTCATTCTTTTATACTTTCATTTTTAGCTTGTAAATATATATATATTTCTGTTTATTGGAACTAATTGTACATTTTTGTCTTCAATTACAAGCATTTATTTCATGAAATTAGCATAGTGCTCCATATATATTCCTTGCTTTTGAGTTTAATTCTGGTTTTAAAGTCTGTCTTCTTTTATCATATAGACTATTACCAGCAAAAATATGAACTGGCCCTGTAATTGTTCAAATTGCTTACATTGATCCTTCAATTATGCCCTTACAAAAAAAAGCTGAACATTAGTAGTACTAATATTGCTTCGCTTTCTCCATAAATGTCACAGAATTGTCGCGACAACACATACGGGTCAAACTGCGAGCTGTGTGCTCCTGGTTTCTATGGCAACCCTGCCCAGGGTGGACGATGCCAGCCTTGCCCTTGCCCACTTTCTGTGGCCTCCAACCAGTAAGTGACCTCTAATGTTTACCCCCTCGCATTACCAAGTCATCAAAAGATCATTCTCAATTTTGTCAAACATTTAGATGAGGTGTTTTCATATTGTCCTCGTGCCATTTTTTTTTTCAGTATCTAGTGGACTTTATTAAAATAAAGTTGAGCTAAATGTATATTAAACAGACCATTATTCTGTGCCTGTTCCAATGGTCGACCTGCAACATTTGAGGGTGCTCATAGATTTGTTTCTTATTCACTTTGAACTTAATTTTTTGAGCGGAGCTCAGACTCAAGACTATTTAGATTTGATGTCTTGATAATGCTGATGGGAAACTCATTTGATTTCAATATAATCATCCAAGTACATTTGTAGAGAAGGTACATGTATTTATCTTATAATCATGCAATGTTTGAAACTCTCTTTATTTGCAGATTCTCTCGTACGTGTTTCTTGGACGTGGATAACTACGCGACTTGTGATTCCTGTCCAGAAGGCTACGAGGGAAGGCAGTGTGAGAGGTATGATCAGGAAATTGGGTTTGATTCCCGGTGAAGCCAAGTTTTCTTTGCTCATTATTAATTATTTGATGTATTTCTATCCAGTTTTGTCTTCGTTTAAATGAACTTTATAAAAGAGCTGCATCACTTGATGTAATCCCTTGCATTTTCCCTAAGTTGATTCCTTCCAGTTTGTGATTAAAAATGAGCAAAGAAAAATATGCTTCGCCGGGAATCGAACCCGAAACCTCCGGATTGCTAGACCAGTGCTCAACCCATTAAGCCACAAAGACTCTTGAATGGGGGTAGGGGGTGTTCCCATGAAACCCTTTTCATTGCTAGATTAGGTTTGTGTCAAATTAATACAGCTTCTGATTGGCAAGCGTGTTGAAAAGGGTTTCTGGGAAGGACCATCATCAATAGGGCCTTTGTAGGGCCCTTCTCGCTCAATGGTTAAAGAAACGGTCTAGCAATCTGGAGATCTTGGATTTGATTCCTGGTGGAGCCCAATTTTCATTGCTCATTTCCATTTGATTAATTTATTTCTGTTCAGTTTCATTTTTTTTAAATAATTTAAAAAATCTATTGATATAAAAATGTGAGGCACTGGTGTTGTCATGAGTAAGACTGTTGGTACATAAGTGAATTATGTCTTTGCATGGAGAATAGTCTCATGATAAACAAATTAATTTTTTAGAGATACATGTAGAACCTAAAATATTTAATTTGGTTGAATGTTTACGAAATGCGAATTATCTTGCAATATAATTATATAGATATACTGTGAGGTAAGATATTTGTTTGGCTCATTTTTCTTGCTTACATGAATTAAACTTACATTAAAGATTTCTACACTATTCATTTAAATAAAATAATTAAAACAAGCAACAAAATGATCTCAAATTTCTTATCTTTTTGGCAGGTGTACATCAGGTTTTATTGGCAACCCGACTGTAGAGGGAGATTTCTGCCGCAGACCAAACGACTGCCAGTGCGATGCCAGGGGAGTACGGAGCTCAGTTTGCCTTGGCGGTGGGGCATGTGACTGTAAGGTAGGTCACGTTTGATGTGAGAGGCTTGGTAGCATTTGATTGTAGGTTTGGTAGCGTGTGATTGGAACGTTTGATAACGTTATTGTATTATTTAGTAAAAAGTGATCGTAATATAGGTGATCTGTGATGAATCATATGCTTGCCAGAGTGATGCAAGGGGAATAAAGGAGTTCTGTATTTCTTGATGGTGGGGCATGTGACCGTAAGGTAGGTTCAATATATGTGGAGTTGACACATTTGCAAACGTTTGGAGCTTACATAACGTAAGGCCTTGTTTATATAAGTTCTGTGAGTTTGGTTATTAATTGCATCGCTAATGAATTACACAACCCTTGGTATAAAGATGTTGGACATTTATTCAATATGATATAACAGTTCTGAATATTTAAAAAAGCTTGTTTTTTTCTTTGCGTAGTGGTCCCTTTTAAGTCTACTTTAATTGATTGTGTTTAATTATCTTTTGTATTGTAGGAGAACGTTGAAGGTGAAACGTGTAACGTCTGTCTAGCGGGCTTCTTCAATCTGGCCGCAGCGAACGCCGATGGATGCATCCCCTGTTTCTGCTCCGGTCTGACCAAGTCCTGCACCAGCGCCAACCTCTACAGGCAACAGGTACTAGCGTATATCTTTCAAATTGCAGGATTGATTGATAAATGTTGAATGTTTTGACGCATTCTATCATACTTACCTTTTTCTCTTTTCAAATCACTATTCGACCGCTCAATCCCGGATGAATTCAACCCAAATCAGTTGGAAATTCTACAATTCTCTTGTACCTTGTTGTTTGGTTTATGGTATCAGAAGAATGAAAAGGGTTTTGATTTGTAGAATGTCTCCCCAATATATCGATATTTATAGTTGAGCAATTGTAGTCAAAATCAGTGGTGGTTAGTAGGTGATAAAATCTGTCATCAATTTTCACTATTTTCACTAGATAAACAACAATTAATACAACGATATTAGAGTATGATTGAAGTCTGAAATATCACTTTTGGACAAATCATACAAAGTTTATGGATCACTCTAACGTTTTAATTGTCTGCTATTTCTTCCATGTTCACGCAGCTGCGAGTCCAGTTCCAGTCGCCGTCCGATCCGCGTAACGTGGGGCTGACGGACCGCGCTCAGAACAACCGCATGACTTCGGGCTTTGATATCAACGTCCAGTCAAACAGTATCGCATTCTCCGAATTCAGTCAGCTCGCCAATGAGGTCTTCTACTGGGAACTTCCACCCAAATATCGGGGCGATCAGGTATGTACAACTGTAACAAATAACTTAGCCTCACTTTAGTGACATTCTGTATTTATATTATTTTGTAAATTCCTTTGGGAAATTAAATGTGTTTATGTAGCATTGCATTTCGTTTGTGTTAGTTTGCTACCCAGTGATATGCTTTACTGGGAACTGCCCATGAAGTACATCTCCGATTGTATTTGTAGATTTTAAAAAAACCTTTGTGTGTTTTTGTTTGTTTGACATAGTTTTGAATATCCATTGTAAGTTTCAAGTTTGTTTCAAATATTTTCTTCTGTTTTCTATACCACATCACTGCATATGGTCACTCACAACTGATATAGAGTCCAATTATACATGTATGTGATATGTTTGCTTTTATGTCACTGTTCCTTTTTTATGTCATAAACATTCTTGTTTGTTTCCAATCCACAGATCACTGCATATGGCGGTTTCCTTAGGTATACAGTCAGCTTTTCAGCCGCCCAGTCCAGGGGCCTTCAGGTAGTGGACAACGATGTCGAAATTACGGTGGGTAACAGACAATTAAATTGTATCATTTAGTTTGTAAATTTTTCATCAATCTCCTTTATTATCTGAATATGTATTTATGAAAAGAAACATTTCACTTTTAATTGAAATTTGTAATAGTTGAAGTTCAATTTATAATGATTAGCTTTGCATGAGTGAGATTAGAGTTAAGAAAGCTACATCACATTTGAGAAACATTTCTAGAAAAAAACAAATGATGAAAGCTGTTTATATCTGCTCTAAAAAAATATGTATACACAAATCATAAATGGAAGTCAAATTAGAGTCTGAGCTTTCGATACTAGCAGAATCCTCATCAAAGGCAAAGTGAACAAATGTTGGTTCTATACCGCATTACTTATTTGTCAACAAGGTTGTTGCTGTTTTTAAAATATTAACTTGCTACTAGATTTTTGCACTCCCCATAACGATTACTACAGGATCCACCTGGTTCCTGTAGGCAATGGGTTAATATGGCAACTATATTACATTATGTATATATTTAACCATTTTTTTTTCAGTGACCAATAATTCTCAATATATTTGTTTCTGTTGATTATTACTACAGGGTAACGACATCGTCCTGCAATACAGGGAGCCCACAAACCTACAGCCTGATGAGGATCGCACCGTCATCGTTCAGATCATTGAGGTACGATATCTGGGCTGTAGTGCTTTTTAGAACTGCAGGCTCAAGAAAGAAAAACCATAGTCCTTTCCAGGACTTTTTAGGACTACCCAAGAAAGAATATCATTGTCATTATCAGGACTCTCCAATCCCTCCTTTCTCCCATGGTTGAACAGACTGTGTATCTAAATCACCATGGAAGCCAGTACTAACAAGCAGCATCTAGTTAAAATGTGTTAATGGCCTTCCTAAAATTACAACAAGCAATAAAGGCAAAGACATTCTACATGTTGATAGGCCCTCTGCATATGTGATATTTTAAATTGTAGATGTTGCAATGGACACTCTGTAATCATTACATTGTTGTATACATGCCCAGATGACCAGGGGTAATAATGGTAATTGTGCGCCATGAGTTTTTGCCTACAGATGTCTGCGCTATATGAATAAAGAATTAATATTATTTTGTTAATTCAAACAGATAGAGAAACTGACCAGAAATATATTGTGATTAAAAGAAGGCAAAGAAAATGGGATTCCCGTTGGAATCCCATTTTCTTTGCCTTCTTTTAATATTATTTTGTATTACATGTATGTATTTGACTATGTTATTTATATGTGATGCTGCTTTGAAAATGGAAAATAAAACAAACATTCAAACAAAGCAAAAGCAAAAAGCAGCAGCAAACTTCTTGTTCTCAATATGTTTATTCAATCATTTAATTACAGGATAACTTCTCTCGGTTGGATGGCAGTCCCGCGACGAGAGAGCATCTGCTAATGGCGCTGGCCGATCTGACCAACATCTTGATCCGAGCTACATACCACACTGATATGACTAGGAGCAGTATCAGGGATATAGCCATGGATTATGCAAGTAAGTAACAGAAAACAGTCAAATAAGAAGAGTGATGAGTTGAGTAGAGTTTGGCTGGGTTGAGGGGTGATTTTATTTGGGTTGAGTTGAGTTGAGTTGACTTGGAGTGTACTTGTGTTGAGTTGACCTGACAATTGACTTGACTTTATACATAGGTTGAGATGAGATGAATTGAATTGAGTTATCTTGAGTTGAGTTGAGTTCGAGTGGAGTGGAGTGGAGTTTAATGGAGTTGAGTAGGGTCGAATGGAGTTGAGTAGGATTGAATGGAGTTGATTAGGGTTGAATGGAGTTGATTAGGGTTGAAGAGAGTTGATTAGGGTTGAATGGAGTTGAGTAGAGTTAAATGGAGTTGAGTTTAATAATGGAATGAAGTTTAGTTGAGTTGAGTAGATGTGAGTTGAGAAGAGTTGAACATATTTTTGAAACTTAGGTCAGAAAAAGGATACAGAAATATAAACCATTGAGAACTGAGCCACAGCTATAAAAAGCTGGGTCCATGGGGAATAATTGTACAGTTGTATAATAACAGATTTATCCACATTTTCCTCCCCTTCTATCACACACAGTCCCTCTGAACACTGGCCAGGGCCGAGCCTCGGAAGTGGAGCGATGTGACTGCCCTGAGGGACACATTGGACTGTCATGTGAGGTGGGTATAGATTTAAACACTGCAACCATTGTCTTTCAAAATGACCCATTAACTTTGTCAAATTAAACTAAAATCACTTGGAGCTTTCACATTTCATATTGTTAGTTGGCTTGTGGTAGCAGAGAATTAATTATGTTTTTATTTTCAAATGTTTCTCTAATTGCGGAGATATGTGATTAAGAAAAGATGCTTTAGAAATGATTTTTGATAGTACATGTAGTCAAAATTAATGGGCTGTATGTGATATCATAAATGTTCATTTTGTTTTTATTAAGAAATTATCACACATCATTCAGATGATACATTACGATGCTATCGGTTTATGATTGAAGTCTCAAATATCACTTTTTGGAAAAATCCTATGAAATTCATGGGTCTCTTAAATGGATAATTCATAGTGAAGCACTATAGCCTGTTAAGTACAGTTTTCAGGGTAAAAGCATGATATGAATGGCCCATTTTATACAAACAAGAATGATTGATAATGATGATCTTAATCGCCCTTTTATTTTCTTCTTCTCCATAGGACTGTGCCCCAGGCTACACCAGATCTGGCAGTGGACTCTACCTTGGCATCTGTGCACGCTGTGCCTGCAATGGCCACTCCAATCAGTGTGACCCAGAATCAGGACTTTGCTATGTAAGTTGCAATCCTGCTCTCTTTCTCTGTTTCCTATGTGCTCTACTACTTTATTCTTTCTCTATTCTCTTTTTTTCTCTCCTCCTAACCTCTTAATTCCTTCTTCTGTTATTGTTTAATATGTATATCGGGGCACAATGTAGCCATATAATTGTGGGGTCATGAGGTGAAAGGTCAAGGTCACAGGACTCATATCATATGCAAAAATAGCTTGTAATATTGATATCTCGAGATCTGGTTGATGGATTACCATATAAAATTCAGTTTATAGAATTCTGTGCATGTTAATTTGGGCTTGATAAAAAAAAATCGCGTGATATCAAAGATCCATCTAGTTTAGATATATATTTAGAAAAATAGATATGTTCATGAATGTACATGTATGATGATTTATAAAAAAATATTTAACATTTATTTTATATTGAACCTCCTCTTTCCACCTGTTATCTACATTTCAGAACTGTCTGCACAACACGATTGGTCCGTTCTGCGACCAGTGTGCCCCAGGATTCTACGGCCTACCTACATCGGGCACTCCTGGTGATTGTCGCCAGTGTGCATGCCCTCTCTCTGTACCGTCTAACCAGTAAGTAAAACATAATTTGTACCACTAACATTTACAGCGTAACCATTTTGACTTGTCATTTTTGCCTCGATAAAGGATGTGCTAGGTCCGGACTCTCAGCAAGTTTTGACTGACATTTTATCCATTATTTTCTCAATTATGCAATTCAGAATATTATAAATTAACAAGTAAAGATTTTTTTTTTTTGCAGTGTTATGATACATTTTTACTGTAGGTGTAGGCCTGTTCCTATCCTACCAGGTCTCCATTCTGTTTTACATTGCATGTGTTTATGTTATTAGCACATACATGTATGACCATACTAAATTTGTTTTTCTCTACTTATATTCAGGTTCTCTTCCACATGTGTCTTGGACAGTGATGGCAGCCCAACATGCAACGCCTGTGCAGAGGGCTATGCTGGCAGGAGATGCGAAAGGTCAGTTATTCCTCCTGAAATGTTAATAATCATAGAAATGAAAATGTTTATAATAGGATCAAAATAGATGGTAACGGTTATTTGATATAGTGCTATTCACATGAGTTTCGCAGAGCTTTACGCTATTACTATTACCCCGGTCAACCGATACTCACTGCAATCATTCCTGCCCACAAAGTGCACAATTTTCACTCCCTAGAGAGTATTCCAGCCAGTCACCTGTTGGGCACAAACATTGCCAAGGAACCATGTTCCCATGATATCATGGCGAGGTGAAACTAAATCACGTGTATTTTGCTTGGGTACACAAAAGAAAAACATGTATTTGATATATTGTGTTGTATCATTGTGATGATGATTCAAAGGGATTTATTACACATGCTGTCTGTTCCGACCATCGCACAAAAGTGAAGTATTCCTTGATTAGCAATGCTGATAGCATATTCCTTTTCATTAGGGGGTTCCCCCCCCCCTATACTCGGCTATAAACTGAATTTTGAGTAGAATTATCCCATGGCGTATGAGGATCCTTTAAGCTATGATTTAAAGGTAGTTCAGACTCGTCAAATCAGATGCGCGGCGCCATCTTGCGTACGTGTTGCGCACAGTGCATAATGCACGTTAGCTCAGTGTTATGCAGTGCGCGCATAATACCCTAGTTCAAAATGGCGACCCGCTGTGTAGCATCCCCACGCTTGATGACCTTTAAATTAATCCATTTAGGTCCTGAAAATACTTGGGCTGAGGTCTATGGAGAAAGCGTGTTCTACCAAAATGATAGTCTTTTATTGTTCAATGAAAGGGAATACATGTACATTGCATTTTAATTTTATCTGATCATTTTGTGTCATGTATGTATTTTTCTTATCTTATTTGATCAATCAATTTGCTACGTGTACAGGTGTGCTGATGGCTTTGAAGGAAACCCAACTACTCCAGGCCAGACGTGTAGCCCAACCAGCACACGTAAGTTAACAAGTTCCTCCCTGTATTTTAATTCCCTATAGACTTGATTCATGGTACAAGTGGTTTATTTTAATAGCCACTGGTTTAATGTATATGTTTCATAATAGTATGCATAGACTTTGAAAACATTCCAAATATGTATCATTTAGACTGTACATGCAGATATTCATAACCATTGTCCTAAATCTTACAAAAGAGCTAGAAGCCTAGAAAGACATACGAGAGATGAATATCTCATGAATATTTTGATGTTTGAATCAACATTTTTGTGCATATGTTTTTTTATAATTGTTTATATATGTATGATTAGTGATAAAAATACATTATAGAACCTAACTAGGGGCAATCCCTAATATCCCCTGTGCACCCGCACTGTACAATACAATACCTCTTTTCTATTGTTTGGCGTCCAAAGCCTGAGATGCCCTAGTAGCTCTTCTTTTCACACCAGGTGTAATGGCCTCTGTTTTACACATATATTGTTTCACCTTTGCTACTATATTTAACTCGTGTATATCATGGATTTGTTTATCTGATACCCATAATTCTTGTTAGTAAACAGCGCCCTCCAGTGTTGATGACTCACTCACTTTAATATATCTCTCTGATCTCACAGGTGATCGTATTCCCAGAGTCACCATCTCCCCCGCCGAGGCTTCCACGAGCATCGGCGGCTCTCTGACGGTAGATGTTAGGATCGTGGGTAATTACACGAGCGCGCGATGGACACGCGCTGACAACGATCAACTCTCGTCGAGCGCCTACGTGGACCCGAGTACCTTCCAGTTGCGAGTGAGTGTCTTAAACCTACTCTGAATCGAAAGACGGAAAAGTATGATATTCAACTCATGATTATGACTTAAAGAGAAAGGTCTTAACTCTTAACGTGCCAGGGATTTTTATACTCTATGGCATTTGTGTGTATTGTAACTCGCAAAAATGCGAGCTTGGCACTCAAGGAGTTTAATAGTGACATTTGTGTTGCATGTATTTTCCTAGAAACAATGAGAAGCATAGCTTTCGAACATAGCAGAATATTGTTCAGGGCAAAAATGACAAATTGTGATATGTAGACTATAGACTGTAAATACATGTACATGTATATGCACATCTTTCACTTTACAGTTCAGCAACTTGCAACCCGGTGATGCCGGAATCTACGTCTTCACCGCTTACAACCGGTACGGGCGAGGCTTTGCCGAGCACACCCTGATTGTACTGGGTAAGTTTTGCAATGCGTGCTTGTTAACCGGTTCAAGACTTACTGATTTTGCTATAACATGAATTTTCTTTAGAGCCAAGCCCGAGAATTTTCGGGGCCACTCCTGAATGTGTTAAGCCATCTTGAGATGGTATTTTACAGAGATTTTAAGTTGAACTTGAATTTGATGTTAGACTTGACAATTTTGGGAAAACTGTTAGTTTAGATATGTAAAAAGGATAAACTAATACTTAAACACAGCATATCATTTGTTTGAAAATCACCATTATTTCAACTCAAAACGGGATTTCATGTTCTTGTGGTAGAGAATAAATAAATAAGCAAACAATATAAATATTAAGTCAAGTGAAATTTCTTAGAATTACTTTACTTTGTATTTTAAAGAAGAAAAACATTTTATATCAATTGGAATGTGCTTTTCAGTATTAAGTCATTTCAATTTCTTCATGTTAGGTGAGGCGATGAGAGTGATAATTGACGAACCAACGACAGTAGAGGCACAGGAGGGAGAAACCATTGAATTTGTCTGTCGTGGAATCAGTCAGGTAAGTACATGTACATGTGTACAGTCAAACCTGTGTATAGTGACCACCTAATAAAGAGAAAACAAGAAAAGTGACCACTGTAGACAGGTGACCTTTATAGACTGGTTCCATAACAAATTATCAAATATCAAATTATCAAATTCTCATTCCATTTAATTTGATTTAATTTTATCACCTTTGTATCATTTCATTTTGATTACTTGTTATCGTTGTTAACAATCCATTGGATTCTTAAGCCATTTATATTTTCATGGATTCTGTTCTTCTTGATTAGCAATACATTTATCATTAGCAGTCATCAAAATGTGAGACAATTTGGTTATTTTTACTAGCAAATTTAATAAGTATGAGCTACTTGTAAAGAAAAGTTGTCTTGGAATTTTGCTGGAGATTTAAAATTGATACTTATGTTTTATCTTTTTAAAGTTAAGGGTGCTGTATTATACAGCATATATTCAAATAGTCAAATGCAGTATGATAATGATGCTAAATATTTGAGAAGCCTTTGTTCAACTAGCTTTTGTATCAAATACATGAACTTCCTTGCTAAGATAATAGATATTCTTTATCATTAACCAGTTCCATTCATTTCATTTCATCTTGTCTCATTTCATCTAATTTCATTTCATATTATTTCATTGCTTTTCATTTCTGTTAATTTTCATTCCATTTAAATCATTTTCCCTTCATTTAATTCCAGGAGAATGAGTATACAATCATAGCTGATGAGCTGGTTAGCAAATCAACATTTCCCTACAATTTGTTTGGCACTCATATATATATTTTAAATAACAGCCACAATATTTATGCTATTTTGATTGGCCAACTGATTTGCACACAATAGCAATACTAACTGAACAAGCTTTTGTTAACCTGTTTACTACTCAATTAAATAGACTACCTAATTCCTATGTACAAGATTCTTTTGGAGCGGACTAGATATAGCATAGTTAGCTCAGAGCTGCCACGTTTCCCTGATTTCGCAGGAGACTTCCTGAAAATAGACCAAGATGAATGCATCAGATTTCATCCCATCGGCCTATCTCCCTGATTATTGAAATATTGTCATTAGGTGTAATACATTTGATAGATATCTCCCTAATTTCTGACAAAATTTCCCTGAATCTTCATGATTTCAATGTTTCAATGTTAGTAGCTCTGTGAGCATGCACAAAAGAACCAATGAGATCTGACTAACTATGGCATTGAATTTGCTCCTATTCAACAAAATATTATGTTTGTAGTCAAGTAGGGCAATAAATAGTAATATTGTCAATGAATAAGTTCTTCAAAAGACAAACTCTAACTAAGCATTGTATGATATTGAAAGTCCCCACTATCCCTATTATATATCATGATCCCTTTCATCACCATCATTATCATCTTCACCATCATCATCATCATCATCATCATCATAATCATCATCATTGCTGTCATCATCATCATCATCATAAACATCATCACTGTCATCATCATCTTTGTCATCATCATCATCATCATCATCATCATCATCATCATCATCTTTGTCATCATCATCATCATCATCATCAGCAGCAACATCACTACCATCATCGATCACTTTCATCAATCTCATATTTTTAATTTGTGGTACTAATAATCCATTAAAATGAAGTGTCTATTAATTGATTGCATGTGTTTTTGAATAGTTATACCTACAATAATCAAATCATCTCTAAACATATTAATGTATAGTTATAGCAAAGCACGGTAAACAAATTGTATTGCATTTGTTTGATTATTGGAATGTACATCTTTTCAGTATGATATTCAAATGGATTACAAACACATACAATAAAATATGATCTCCTAACATCCTCACTCACAAAGCATGTATTTTTCACTATTGCCATTATTACTGTTCATACTAACAATGATCATATAATGTACATTAAAATTAAGGTTTTATGTTTTAATTGATTTAAAACCTAATGAACATAGTATTTTCTCAAATGGTATTACATGTATTTTTCAGTAAAGTAACAGAAAAAATTAAGTTAAATGTTTTCAATGTAAAATTGTTATTTTCAAAATAGCGATGAAAATTATGTATTTATATAGTGCACAACATATTTGGAATCCAGAAGTATCTATATTTTTTATATTTAAACAAAGAAATCAGCATTTGCAGTGTTCTGCATGAATATACATGAGCCTACAAAACTGTAGATTTTAAATGTTTTCCTTCATTTTTGCATGTTGAATTGAACAAAATGATGAATAATTTTAGCACCAGTTAATACAAGATTGTTTTTACTCTTGTAATATTCAATTTCAGATTATTTAGACCTGAGAAAAAAGATGGAGGAAAATAATTAATGTATTAGAAATTGAATGTACTAGGTATTATGACAAACATTATCTTGTATTCGGTAGATGGATCAATATAAGTATTATATTATATTGTATTTTATAAAAATCTTTTGGTCCTTGAATAGTCCCTTTCTCGTACATATCTATTTTCCATATGTAAAATGGGAAAGAAGCCTGTTGTCTGAATTTGACTGTTGCCAAATATTGTGTACTTAATCTTTTGTCATATAATGAATGATTTTGAGGACAAACTAATGGCAAGATATCACTTTCAGATCAATCAAAAATGAATTAAATGTCATATGTTTGGTATAACTCTCATTGAATGATTGTAATATTCTTAAAGGATGGCTTCTTAACCCCCTCTCCTATGAGATTTTGCATTGACCATGAAGACAAGTAATGGTACACCACGTTCCAGTAGTAAATGTGTTAAGCAGACAAAACCTTGGAAGACCATGACCATATATCGCTTGAAAAGAATGCTCCCCAGGGAGTGGAGATTGTGCACACAATGTGTGCAGGCTGGCATTGTATCCTATGATCAGGATTCAGGGTAGTAATATTGTAAAGTGCTAAATAGAGATCATATTGTATCGAATTAGGGGCTGTATAAATCGACCTATTAATATTATTATTACTATTATTATAATAAATTATTACTATTATTATTATTATGATTATTATTGTTATCATAATTATAATGATATCGATTTCACAATAATGTTATATCCTACCTGACACAGGAGCCTGCCTACACGGTTGCGTGGAGTCGCGTCGACGGCCCGCTGCCACGCAACGCTCTGGACTTCATGGGAATCTTGACCATCCGATCGGTCAGCCAGTCTGACGCTGGACAGTACAAGTGCATGGGATCCAACAGTCTCGATACGGCCGACGCCTATGCCACTCTTATTGTCCGATCATGTAAGTTTAGGACTTATGATAATGCCTGTAATTTTATGAATGAAATGTCTTGATACGGCTGATGCCTATGCCATTCCTATTGTCCGATCATGTTTAAAGTTCATGATGTATTAGGTTATGCCTGAAATTTAATGAATGAAATATCAGATGCAATTGATGGGATCAAATAGTTTCAATACGGCCGACGCTAATGCCACTCATATTGCTCGATCATGTAAGTTTATGATTTATGATTATACTTGTAATTTTATGAATGAATGATCAGATGCAATTAATGAGATCCTACAATCTGAACTAAAACTGCAGATGCCAATACCACTTTTATTGTCTGATCATGTCAGTCTATGATTATACCATGGGGGTGTTCCACGATGACTTGTGAGTTGAACTCAAATTCCAAGTCAGAATTAAAACTACATGTATGGTAGGCCATTTGTAGCCATCTGGAATATAATAAATTCATAAGCAAAATTGCAAATATTTATGAATTTTAAGAATTTTACGTACATCAAGAACATGAAATCTCATTTGATGATTTTTAAGCCCAATATTTGTTCCTCCTACCCATGCAGCGTCCAATATTGAGCCGACCGTGCGCATCGAGCCGCGCTTCCTGCGTGTGACAGAGGGTGATCGTGTCGAATTCCTGTGCATCGCCACGGGCAGCCCAGAGCCGACGCTCAGCTGGACCGGAGGCCAGGGCGGCATCCTCAGCACCGAGTCCACGTTTGACAACGGGTTGTTCGTCATCCCCGCGGTGCAAGCAAGCCATGAGGCAGAGTACTTCTGCGAGGCGACCAACGCCGCAGGAACCGCGTCCGTACGGACAGTGCTCTACGTCCTCCGTAAGTTGGAATGTTGTGCTTGTTTTTGTTTTATTCTTACTTAGGGAAACTGACCATAGATATATAATATAGATGAAAATGAAAATAAATGTTTGGACAGTACTTCACGTCCTCCAGTTGGTGAAATGTCTGGTTGTTGTTTGATTTGAAACGTAGAGAAACTGACCAGAAATACATAATATAACTGGAAAATAGCAAATAAAATAGGGCTTTCTCGGTTGTTGTTCTCGGTTAAAAGTTTGCTCTTTTCAGTGTTCATGTATACATGCATTAATGTTCACCTATTCAATATGTTGGTGGTTACAAGCATTTCTGGTACATGGGATCAAATGACAACCTTCAATTAGCATTTCTGTTATTGTTAACATTTGTTAATCATTATTATTATATTGTTAAATTATGAAAGGTTTATTAAAGAATGAACGATTGAGAGAATAATTCATTTTTATTTTCTTCAAGTGTAAAAATCGACAATAATACAGATTGCTTATGTAGTGCTGTGTTAGCTATGTTCGTAGAGCACCAGTCCGGCAATCCAGAAGTTGCAGGTACAAATTATGTGAAGAGACAACTTTTAAATTAATCTTTGTCATAGTTTGTACTATAAATCTTTGTCACTATTTTTGTTATTTTGTACAGTGTCACTATCAGGACAACATGAATTTCAACATATATTATCATTAATCTGTGTAATACATACTTTTTTTTATTCGTTCTAGTTTCTTTTTCCATCAGAGTCTCGCACCTGTATTAAGCACCCCTAATCCATCCACGATCATTTTTTTTTTTTTTTCCTTCAGCTTCACGCACCCCTAAGGTCACCATCAACCCTTCTACGGTAACCGCCAGCGAAGGCGAGCGGATCGTGTTCTACTGCTCCGCCACCGGCGATCCGGTTCCCGATAAGATCTGGACGCGCGTGGGTGGCGACTTCCCGTCCAACGCACGGGAGGAGAATGGGTATCTCGTTATCTCCGGCTCCACTTACGAGGAGGAAGGAACGTACCGTTGTTCAGCGACGAACAGCAACGGTGTGGATTATGAGGATGCGCAGGTGTACATCAATAGAGGTGATTGTCGACCCCAATCCCCCGTTGTCAATTAACCCATTTAGCGCTGGGGCATGAACCTACTCGGGCTGCCTGTACAGTATTCAGTGGAGATTGCAGATTGTACTAAAATAAAATAAGTCTTGAATGGGTTATATCGTAGAATCTTACACACAATGTGCACACAAATGTGAATGCAAGTACACATTGAACCTTGCACACACACACACACACTCACGCGCACACACCCACATACACCAGGACTTGACACTTGCACGGGGTCAGTAAAATTTCACTTTGGGCCAGCAAAAATGTATAAAAGACACATTTTCAACCCAACATTAACAAAATTAGGAAAACCTTGTTGTCTTCCAAGTCATGCTTCACCTATAATCACACATTTGATCAGAAAAGAGTGATATTTTGGACAGCATCAAGTTAAATCACGAAATATAATTTTCGGGCCAATAAATTGCATAATATTATGCACTCATACAAATACACTCACACACCCAAGTGCATAAACATGTTATATTATTATTATTATTATTATTATAATTACATGTATGTTCCTTGACCCCCCCCCCCCCCCCCCCCCCCCCTCCGCCTACAGATGATAGGAGGAAACCCACTGCCCGTATTGACCCTGCAGAGGTGTCGGTCAATCAGGGAGCGACCCAGATCCTTCGTTGTCTGACCACCGGCGTGCCGACTCCAACCATAACGTGGTCCAAGAACAATGGTGCTCTTAGGCCCAATCACCAGGTTAGTCATTAAATACTCTGATCATTTTGTGTGAGTTTGTTGGCTTGTTTCTTCTGATTAAGAGTGAATGCTCTTTTGTTATTCTGTGTGAATTTGTTGAGCTGTTTTTCGTCTGAATAAGAGTGAATAATTCAGACTTGATGGTCAGGGAAGTTTTAAACAGATTATTCGCTGCTTGACCATGGGTGTACCACTCTGACCACAATGTGGTCCAAAAACATTGGCCCTCATGCGTAATCAGCAAGCTAGTCATACAATTTGTATTTTTGAGAGTCAATATAGGGCCTAAATTTTCGATCCTAGCAGAATCTTCTTCAGAGGCTACAATTTTTTTTGTATTTTTTGTCAATTTGTTGACATGTTTCTTTTGAATAAGAGTGAAAACTTTAGACCTGATGGTCAAGGAAGGGTTATATCTGGAATGATACTAGGGAGGGTGTCATGCAGTCAGATAGGGAGAGGGGGATCATTCCATAGTTTGGGGGCATAGGTGTAAAATGCATTATGGCCAGATTTGGTGTCATCTAGAGGGGTGTTGCATAAAGAGTTGCAATTAATCGCAAAGTTGCGATTGATCGCAAGTCAGAAAATATGCGCACTTGAGCCAATCAGATTTGCGCATTGAGGCGCATTTTCTGACTTGGCGATAAATTGCAACTTTGCGATTAATCCCAACTTTTAATGCAATACCCCGAGGGGGATGTTTCACAAAGATTTTGAGTTGAACTTGAATTTAGGTTAGACTTGAAAGATATGTAAAGCCATTTGTAGCCTCGGAATGAACAAAATATTCAAGAGCAAAAGCTCACACACTTGAGAATTAATACATTTTATATCAAGAATATTTAATATCCTTGATAATAGAAAATAGTTATGCTTTTAAACACAATTTAATTGTGCATTAACAAAATTATGTATCAATTTCACATGGCAAATAAATGGCTTTCCATAACTTAAAGTCCAACTTAGATTTCATGTTTAACTTAGGATCTTTGTGTGACACCCCCTGTTAATTTAAAGTAATGTGTTGTCAAAAATAAGGTATCATTATAAAGACAAAAACACGTAAAGAAATATACATTCTGTGACACCAAAAGTAATTATTATTATCATTATTTTACTTGGCTTCAAATACATTTACATGAAAACAAAACAATAGGATACAGAATAATTGTTATACATTACAATACTATTATTAAATGCATACCTTAATTTTGTTGTCAGTTGCACCTGGGTGAGTTGCCCGGGTATATAAAAAGTTAACTTGATAAATATAGTCCATAGACCTTCCTCCCCTTACCTGACCAGGGCCCCGTTGCAGAAAGAGATACAATCGATTGTAATTTGCAATTAATCGTAAGTCAGATCACGTGTTCTAGATGCGCAAATCTGATTGGTTGAAACGGGTAAATTTTCTGACTTACGATCAATCGTAACTTACAATCGATTGTATCTCTTTCTGCAACGGGGCCATGGTGCAGCTGACAACAGGAGAATAATTTATTCAGCAGTTAAAAGACAATTTATATATTTAATAAATTAACAATATTTAAATAATTATTCACTGACATAATACAAAAATTCTTAACTTGAACATTTAAATATGGAAAACTATTTACATGATAACTAAAATGACAAATGAAAAGGGAGGATATTTCTTCATCAAATGAATCTAAATGAAAAGAATTTATGTTTACTGCATTAAAAAATATTCATTCCAATTGAATTCAAATTAAATGTTATTGTTATTATTGAGTAATTAATAATTACCATTATTACGTATCACATGTATAATAATTGTTTATTTACATTTTTAAATTAACATTTATATAATTTGGGAGTAATAAAAAATGTAACTAAATTACATCAAGAAGAAACTTATTATCATCAATTTCATTTAAAGGGTACCACCACCCAAAAATAATATTCTTATTAAAGAAAGGTAACATCTTTAGTATTCCATTCCATCAACAAGTTCACAAAAATATGTTTCCAGAAAATAATATTTAATTGAAAAACGCCTCACCATTCTAAAGCATGCGTTCATGCGGTCTGAATTGCGAAGACTTATGTGTGCAGAGCGAACAAATCGCCCGGGATTCTATTGTCTACAAACGTACGCGTGAATCGCATTGACGCACTCGCAAATGTTTGGCTCGTACGAAGTAGTGGAAATGAATTGCTTTGTTTATGAATTACACAACCCTTTTCAAAATGTTGGGTATCTATTTGATATCACAAAACGGTACCAAAACATATAATAATGTGTTATTCTTTGCCTGGTGGTCCCCTTTAAATTCAACACAAAATAACATTTGTAAGCTAATTACAATATAAATTTGTATTATTAATCATCCTCAATGTGTTACTTTTAAAATCGCATGAAGCTATCAATAAACAACAATCAATTTAATTACACACATTAAGCCAAGTACTGCTATTAGGAAATTTGGCTCTAACATTCCAACTACATATAAATCAAAACTCTGATATAGTCATCATAACATTTCTAATTTACAATATCGAATATGAAATCAATTTGCATCAGACTAATATAAATTCAAAACACAGAAAATTTGTTACAGCTCATTTCAATATAAATTCCTATTCTTATCATCCACAATGGTTACAAATCTATGACTTTTCATATGAGAAAGGCTGTCATCTTTAATTCATGTCAATTAAATTCAATTCATGGTGTTTGATTCAATCATTGTAGCTGAGAGGGCTTAATTGCTCAATTTTAATCTAATTTACAGAGTATAAAACATTACAAATATCATGCAAATTAAATGTAAACAAAAGAAAGCAAACAATAGAACAGGCCCAGGTCATACCTTTACAAAAGGATATGCAAGGCAGTATAAGTATACACAAAACATAGAATCACAATTGCAATATGTAACAAAATAAATCTATAATAGAAACAAACAAAAAAGAATTAAACAAAAGTAAGGAAATATTAACATACTTTCAAACATATACAGTGTATAACAAAAATGTATAACAAACATTTAGTGTGACTTCATTATATACTACAACGTTGTGTCATGAGCGTATGCCTACTCATCTGGTTAACCCTAAAAAGACTTGGCCTTATCGAACCTTCAAAAGACTGTGAGGGGCGGGGGGGGGGGGGGGGGGGCTAATGGAGCCCCGTGAGATCTGGGCTATTATGAGCCTGATGGCAGCCAAATATGGCATGTGCATACTTTCCAATGTAATCTACAAGAATCCATCATTGCATTCAAATTTGGTATCGAAAAATTCGCAAAATGTCACAAAGCGATGCAGTGTGACAATTCAGCCTTTATAGATTTATCACAAACATTGTGGGGAGAGAGCCCAAATCAGCCCCCCTCCTCCTCCCCCCAGTCTTTTTCGGGTTAAGTGAGCTGGAATAAAAGGCACACAGGAATTACTTGTGTCTTAATAATGCATACTTTGGTTACTATTAAACACTATTGTATAAAGGTTGCATATACATGTACTACAAAAAAGATACTTGGCTTACAAGGTGGGTGTATAAATGCATAAATTGACAGAAAACTATGATATACAGTACAATGACACAATATAAACAAATAAGTATCAACAGTGTCAGCTTTGTGTAAGTCAGAAGTAAAAGCCTGTCATAAAGTTTCTCAAGTTGTATTGGATAGTAAAAATAAGCATTCTCGTGCACGCTTTTGAAATTATATATTTTTTCATATTAGACAATAATCTTAGAAAGATATCTGTTTTAAACTTTTGATCACTATACAAATAAGTTTTAAATGGCATATCTCATGAATTACCAATACAGATGAACTTTCATACTGATAAACTTGGAACTTTTCTATTTTGGCTTGCAAAAGGCGAGCAGTATAAATTAATTCAATTCAGACTTTCCCCCATTGTTTGCAATATTAATGCACATTACATGTATCATCACAGAAACAATACCAATACATAGGTAGTGCAGTAGTTGTGTCATAAGAAAAGAAAAGAATTTAAACTCTGTTTGTCACCAGATTCATAAGAATTTATTGTACAAATTTGATTACTAAAATAGTCCATTTCATTTTGTAAACTACAATAAACCTTTTTCAGTGACAGCCTTTAGGAAAGCAATACAAGTAGCCACTGTAGAGAGGTGACCCCTACAAACAGGCTCTATATTATAATTGGTTTTATCTGCAGGGATCACTTTTGATAGCCACTATGACTGGTGATGATGGACTGTATATTATTTTGAAAATTAGATACGATACATTCTTCCAGCATTGTAGTGGATAAAAGGTTTATTTATCTGTTTTTGTTTGAGTATTTTCCAAAGTATGATCTTTGGGATCATTTCTAAGCTCTTTACAAAATCAAATGGTAAAGTTTGTTTGAGATATTAATCCCTATAGGAAAATCAAGTTGAAAATCAAATATAGTATGAAGGTTGTTCGATTTGTTAGCAAGTTATCTCAAGAATGTTGATACAATTTCACATAATCCTTGACTCTTGTTATAATCCAACAGAGAAAATGGTCAACCCGGGGTTATATGATTGAATGGAATCAATATTGATACACAGAGTATGCCATTAAGACTTTGCATTGTAGCTGATTATACAATCTAAGGCATAAGCATATTATTTTATAACTGCACAAAGAGGTGTTATTACTTTTCTTTGTTGGCTTTCTCCTTTTTGTTCCGCCGTTTAGTTTTAGCAATTTGATTGGTTAAATAGTTTGGATCTGTTGTGAAAGTAGATTCTTCTTTAGTTTCAACAATGATACCCCCATTTTTGCAGCGATAAGAAAGTCCTGGTTCTTGTTCGAACTTTTTCTGGCCTTTATTTTGGAGATATGAATCAACAGAACTAGAACCCTCTTGAGACATGATTGAATCAGACGACCTGCCTTTCCTTACTACATTTCCATCCCTTAGTGTGAGCGATCTTGGGAGGCTTTGTGGGTGATTTTTTACGAACTCTTGAAATGTGTTATTCCCGCGTACAATTAAATCTGTGGTGCTTTTGGGGCCTTTTTGTTCACGAATATATGTCAAGTAGCTCTCTCTGGTAAGAACCCACTCTGTTTCGACTGGGAGCTCCCATTCTGTTGCCAATTCTTTATCCACGATGTAGCCAAAACTGCGGCGTACTTTTCTCTCAACTGTGAATGGAGTATCCATGTCAGTCGGGGCTTGTGGCAAAGCGAAAAACTCCTCGGATGAAGGATGTGGGTTGGGTGAAGGATGCGGGTTGGGTGAAGGATGCGGGTTGGGTGAAGGATGCGGGTTGGATGAAGGATGCGCCTTTTTTATCTTCTTTTTGACGGTCTCCACGCGATTTTGATCTTCCTTCATGTCACCTTGTGTGAGCCCTATCTTACACAACTGTAATTCGGATGCATCATACCCATGTACTGGAATCTTCATTGTTATACAGTAGATTGTTGGAGGGAATCGCTCAATTCTCACTCTCATTCTACGGCCCTGTGCATCCTGGTGATTTTGCAGTTCATTAATCCGCTCATCAAAGCCATTTTTATCCCAGAATTCAGAGCCAAAATCCCTCTTCTGGTCTTTACAGGGCCCTGCGTCTTTTGGCCGTGAGATTTGCCTGTTTGTATATAAACATTATAGGACATTTGTATGATACAAATGGAGTGATAAATATAATCCCTTTTCTAAAAAAAAATTTCCCCAATGTACTGTTTAATAATAACTATATATAAACCATGACAAATATCATACATTGTAGATGGAAGCTTAGCAATAGCTCTTTACAAGATCAAATGGTAAAGTTTGTTTGTGATAATGATCCCTATTAATGAATTGACTTGAAAAACAAATATTGTATAAAGGGTGATTGATTTTTTAGCAAGTTATCTCAAGAATGTTGAGACAACTCACATAATCCTTGACACTTGTAATAGTGTTTGAAGGAATATATTAGTTATAATCCAACAGAGAAGATAGTCATGTTAGAATATTCAAGTCGGGATTATAAAATATTGAATGGAATCAATGTTGATATCACAGAGTATGCTCTTAAGACTTAAATGCATTGTAGCTGATTATACAAGGCAGAATCATGTATATATTTTTACTGCACAAAAAGGTGCTCTTACACTAATTTGTTGGCCTTCTTCTTTTCAATCTGCAGTTTAATTATAGCAATATTTTTGTTTAAAGCATTTTTATTTGCTGTGGGAAAATGTTGTCCTTCATATTCAACATTGACAGACGGGGATCCATGTGTGCAGTGATAAGGAAGTTCTAATTCTTTGCACTTTTCCTTGACAATACGTAGGAGATATGCATCAACAGAACTGCAATCATCTTGAGACATGATTGAACGAAACGACCTGCCTTTTCTTACTTCACGTTTATCCCTGCTCAGTTGGAGCCATGTTGGGAGATAGCCTTGTTCTTTGTGTCTTTGTAAAAACTTGCGAAATGTGTGATTCTCAACAATTAAATCTGTGGTGCTTTGGCGGCCTTTTTTGTCATGAATATATTTCAAGTAGCTCTCTCTGGTAAGAACCCACTCTGTTTCGACTGGGAGCTCCCATTCTTTTGCCAATTCTTGATCCACGATGTAGCCAAAACTGCGGCGTACTTTTCTCTCAACTGTGAATGGAGTATCCATGTCAGTCGGGGCTTGTGGCAAAGCGAAAAACTCCTGTGGGTTGGATGAAGGATGCGCCTTTTTTATCTCCTTTTTGACGGTCTCCACTCGATTTTGATTTTCGTTCAAGTCACCTTGTGTGAGCCCTATCTTACACAACCGTAGGTTGATTGTATCACCCCTTTGTACTGGAATCTTCATTTTTATACAGTAGATTGTTGGAGGGAATTGCTCAATTCTCACTCTACGGCCTTCTGCATCCTGGTGATGTAGCAATTCATTAATCCGCTCATCAAAGCCATTTTCATTCCAGAATTCAGAGCCAAAATCCCTCTTCTGGACTTGACTGGTACTTGCCTCCCCTTTTGCCTGATTTTGCCTGTTTTTACAAAATTATGGGACATGCGTAGGATCAAAATAAAGTGATTCATATTCTCACTATTCAAAAGAAAATATTCTAATATACAAATATTCAAATATGCCAGTACTATATATCATTTTCCATTTTTTCACCTAGCAGACAAAACAATATATTTTTTCCAGAAAAGAGGCATTACCTTGCCTGAAAATGACATGATCTAGCTTGAATATGATATGTGTTTGCCCCAGTATGACATGAATTGCCTTAAAAACGACATTGTTTTTGCCTTAATTTGAGGTGCTCTTTTCCAGAACGTTGCCTTGTTATTAACAAACAAAAATTGGGGGAGGGAGGGAGGCTACAGCCCCCCTAACCCCTTGCCTTTTGGCGCTTGGAAGCAATATCATCTTTCTTCATTGGGGAGTTCTTTTATAAAAACACCTTGTGGACGTGGTGTAGCGCTTTCTGATCGTGAGATCCCGAGTTCGAACCCTGTGTCGGCCTGCATTTGTCCTTCAGCAAGGCATTTAATCCACATTGCTGCTTTCTACCCAGGTGTAAAATGGGTACCATGGTCGGGTGTCAATTAGCCTTCGCGCCATTGGCAGCATATGGCTAGTATGCTCCCCAGGGAGTTGAGAAAGTATGCAATATCATTGTGTGGGTTTGAACTGTACCTGATGACCATGGGTAATAATACTTGCGCTTTAATAGAAACCCTGTATTAAGCGCGTTATAAATGCAAGTTATTATTATTATTATTATTACTTACCTTTTGGACATTTTGATGGATCATAGACCTTGTAGTCCTCTTCTTGTAGAAACTGCAATTAGGAGATCCTGTATTGAAGTTAGAAATGCAAATGAGAAGAAATACTAATAAAACATTTCCTTTAGTAAAATTCCAAAACTAGTATTGAGTAGAGCTAGATAATGGCTTGCTGCTTTTTAGGAAGTGTATGTCTTGTATACTGAGCAAATTACAGATGACAGATACTAAAGATGTTCATGGTTCTTGAAAATTGCACAGCAAGCAAGCAGATATAATATAGTTTTTGCATTCAAAAAGACAATCTTGCACAAACGAAAATGAATACATGGTAGTTGTTACCTCAATGCCACTGGTAAAATATAGGGATGGCAACAAAACAATGAACCCCCCCAAAGAAAAATGTATACATGTGATCTTTTTTGCCTCATTGCCTATTGTTATATGGAGACCTCCTAGACTCTATTGTAAACGAGTGTGATTCTGCCGTGCATTAAAAATGTAATATAAAACAAGTGAAATGCATAAAATAATGATAGACCATACCAGAAATATGTATGTGATAATTGTCACCTTGTATAAAGATGATATTTTCACACAATCAACTTACTATTTTTGACATGTCAACTTCAACGCTCTTCTTCAGGGCCCCGTTGCAGAAAGAGATACGCGATTGTAAGTTGCAATTAATCGTGTTCTAGATGCGCAAATCTGATTGGTTGAAACACGTACATTTTTTGACTTACGATCAATCGTAACTTACAATCGATTGTATCTCTTTCTGCAACGGGGCCCATAAGTTGCAATGAATCGGAGTGCTAGATATGGCGCAGTCAGACACTGGTCCCACACGTGACTCAGCGTGTAGCTCCCTCGTCTTTGTTCATTGAGACAAGGGGGGCTTCATGCCGAGTCACGTGAGGGACCGCGCCATCTAGCCGTCAGACTCCATGTGTTTCCAGTTTATTCAATCAAACATAAACAATATGTACAATATATACAAAGTTTAAAATATAATTATACAGTTACAAAATTATGAATGATTCGGGCCCAAGGGAAGCAAATGCTTATTGGCAGGGCCCGCTTATACATGCAAAACATAATATAATATTCAATTCATATACCATAAATAAACGAACAAAGATAAAAACAAAATAGTATATAAAAATACACATAAACACGCACACACACAGAATATGGTTACACATCGGTCATATAACGTCATATAACTCATTAGAACTTCTGAAGAAGATGATCAAAGATTGCTTGGAATTGCCCAAGTGTAAATTAAATCATTCTAGTTGATACAATAAATAGATGGATTATTTAATGTTAATTTAATTACTTAATTTTCTTGTATTCAGTAAAAATCACATGGAGTACATTCATACAATATACATGTATGTTCAACAAAATAAACACAGAGCAGACATTAAAAAGCAAAGACATGTTTAGATGGATGTTATATGGCCAAGTAATGGATGAAAATGCAAAGTGATATTCACTATTCTCATTGCACTGACTTTATACACTGTTATGACTATCCAGTGGATAGTTATACAAATCCACGCACCAAATTCGTTAATTCGTTAAATCTTTTTAAAGAAAGCAAAATTCGAAAAACAGAAACCTGTCCCATGTTTCTATTGTTAATACGAATATAACAAGGTACAAGAGAACCGCTGGAGTTCCAATAAGGTTTTGAGGATTTTGACAATTTTACTAGATTCGTTTAATGGAAAATAAATTAATATGTGCATAAAAACATTGTTATAACAGTTTTTTTAGAGCTTTGTTTCAAATGCTTTGAACGTAAGCATATGGGCACATCTTGCCTATATCGTTCTTCAAGTTGTTCACCTTGGAATCAAAATCAAACAAATATGTTTTGCCAGAATAGGGGCAAGATTTTGCCTGAAAATGGCATGATTTTAATAGCTCGAATATGTCATGAGTTTGCCTCAGTATGACATGATTTGCCCAACAGATGACCTGATTGTTAGTTTAGGTGCCCTATTCCCAAACATTTCCATTTTCAAAACCCTTTGGGGCTGCAGCCCCTCTAACCCGCTACATTGTAGGCCTAATGGAGCAATAAAGGTCTCTAATATAAAATGTCCTACACTTAGTCAGATATTAGCGTCTTTTCGCTCGGCGACGGGACTATGGCTACAACGCTAATCTTAGCGGGGGGTCGCACTCAGAGCGACAATTTTCCCGTAGCGGCCAAACCTAGGACGGTAGTTCGCCGAATTAACGTCGGGCGTAGAGCCGCTACGCGGGTACGTGATCAGCCAATCAGAGCGCTTGGACGGCGAGGCTCGCTGCCTCACGTGTTTCATGCACTGATTCGTACACACGCGCTGCATGCACAGTACAGTATGTTGTGATTTGTACTGCCTATACCGTATGCTTATAGTACAACATGCATGATAAATGGAACGAGTGAAACTCCCGCGTATTCAGAATTGCGAAACTGCAAATAGATCGCGACGGTAGCCAGGGTACGGGGACGATCAAAGCTAATTTAAATCGCCCGTAGCCGCACTCCCGTCGCACAGCGAAAAGACGCTAATCTGACATCTTGCTACAGTACTTACCTTTTTGGTATTCTGATGAATGTAGCTTGCTGTTCTCCTATTGAAATCTTGTATTGTAGAAAAGTGCAACCAGGAGATTCGGTTTAATATTTGACTTTTTATATGCAGTAGTTGTATCAATCCTTTGCAAATTAATAGAAATACAGAACAATTCCTTTAGGAAAAACTCCAGAACTAGAACTAAGAGGAGGTATGTGGCTTGCTGCTTCTTAAGAAATATCTGTATTGGATACTGAGCAAATCAAAGATTTCTGAAACTTATATAAGATTTTCAGGGTTCTTGAAAATAGCTTGGCAAGCCAGCAAATATATTTTTCAAATTTATACAGAAAAAAATGAAACAAAAGAAATACACGGTTGTTTGTCACCTCAATGCCACTCTTAAAATAGAGGGACGCCAAGCCTCTATTGTGAAAGGGTATGTTTGCGTATGATCATAATATGAAACATAAACTGATTATAAAATGGATCACTTTATGGATCACTAAACAATACCAGAAGTATACATACATGTGTGTATCTGAAAATTTATGCCTTATTGCCTCTATTGTAATGAAGGGACGCCAAGCGTCTTTTGTGTGATTGGTTCATACAACATTGTAAATAAAAACGTGACTTTTGCAGTGCATGCCATGAAAAATAATATCAGAAATATGTACCGGGTAAGTAATAATTGATGCCTCATTGAGCCTTTAGAATTGTAATAATTGATGCCTCATTGAGCCTTTAGAATTGTGGGGTGCCAAGCATCTATTGTGAAAGGGTGTGGTTGCGTGGTTCAAAATGTTGTTATCATAAACTGACTTTTGCATTGTATATGAAACGATTTTAACAAATTACAACATATATATGTGACAATAGTCACTCCTTTTCCCTATTGTAATGAGGGACGCCAAGTCGTAGTTCATAATGTTAAATATTCATGAACAAATTGCTTTTTTTTAAAGGGATAGAACGGTTTTGGTCAAATTTAATTTTAGTATCGACTCTTGCACCATATCATTACAAACTAATAAACTTTATAACTCCATCATGCCCAAAAGATAGAATGCTTACAAACGGCTAAGTTAAAGGGCTGTTATAAAAAAAAAAAACACAGCCGTTAAAAACACGAGGGTGCCCTCTAAACAGATTGGTTTCAACCATTTCTTATTGTGAACGTGTTTTTTTTTTTTAATGATGATTCAATATAGATATCATCAACAAATATTTTTGAAATTGTATCTAGGCATTCTATCAATGTTTTTATTCAGTTATAAAAGTAATGTGGGCCCCACAATTATTCAAATCAGACGTATTTATGGTATATCACCCGTTTCTGAACCGATTTGGATTTTGATAAAATAAAATCAGTTCTATCTTTAAAATCACACTCTTCATGCTCTTCCAAATGTTACACTTAGTTTTCATTACCTCACAATTAATTATTTCTTGAAGCACCCTCTAAACCAAAGCTGTACTATCCCTTTAAATGTGGGTATTCCCAGCCTATATTGTGCAATGATGTTGTTGATGTACAAGATATACATTATTAAAGGTCCTTTGTACTATAAAATAAAAATAAACAATACAGTAAACAATACCAGTGACAATTGTCATATTGTAATGGGGGGGGGGGGGGGCGCCAAACACCTCAATTTGCAAAGGGCGTGTGGCATGGTTCGAAATTTCAAATATAAACATACTTTTTCAGTGCCTGGAATAATAGAACAAGCCCAGCTTGAAACAAAATAGATTAAAAACAAAAAATGGCAGGTAGCCAAGAAGTCACCCCCTATTTAGTATGCTATTTCCTTTTTTCAAAATGAACTGTAGTAGGAGAATTACATTGGAAATACATTTTTGTATTAATTTTGGGACTGCAAAAATCCTGGTTTAATATATATCTTGAGTAACTTTTATTAAGAAAAACCTTGAAAATCTATATAATTCTTGGCCATGTTTTCAGTTATTTAATTGAGTATACTAGCGTAGAAATCTAATTAAATAACCCTTTGATTTCATGTTACTTAATAAACAAAGATAGAACATTTTCATTGTGTCAATAGCTGTCAAAATACATGTATATATAGTTTGAAAATGAAAACAGTAGAAAGTATCCCTGAATAGTTTCAAAAAAAGCAAAACATTACAGCCATACTGCTATTATTAAAACTAATTTCTTTAAAGGTTTTAGACATGAACATGTAGTTTAGAAGTAGGACAATATCTTGAAAGCAAATTACACTGTGACTTTGTGATTTTCATGGTTCACATAATGCTGTGGAAATCTAAAACAAAATGCAGTATTAGCATTCATACATGATTAACCAACAATAAAATGCAACACAAAAAAATACTGGAATTTGTAGTAATTCTTGCCCCAGTACACCTGTTGTACTGTGGGTATTCCCAGCCAATATTGCTAAGAAGTGTTTAACCCCTTACCTACAGGAACCTGGTGGGCCCTGTTTTAACTGTATGGGAATTGAGAAATCTAAGAAGGGGGGGGGGGGCAACAGGTTATAACACGGGATTTATAAGTTAAATGTGAAAACTCCCAAGTGATTTTGGTTGAATTTTTCAAATTGTTGGATCACTCTTATTAAAAATGACTTACTTGAATTGCACAGGACGGTGTGTCCCTTTGCTTCCCTACGAGAGATCCTGTTCCACTCAGGTCTGTTCTGGGCTATGAGCTCTGCCTCGTGTAAAGGTAGTCCCACGTCGCTCTGGACTTGGTCTCTCCATCTTGTAGGGGGGCGTCCCGGGGGTCTCTTCAGCCTTCCAAATGACCAGGCTGCCAGTCTTATTCTCCTCTTCACATCTTCTTCTGTGGAAGGAACTATGCTGCCAAGGAAGGCAATCTTATCCACTTTCTCAATTTTGGTGTTGTTTAAAGAAATCTGTCGATGGTCCTCTGTCATGATTCTACATTTTGCAGTATTAATTTTCGTACCCCATTTACTGCATGCTTTCTCCAATTCACTTGTTGAGACTTGGAGTTTCTCAAATACCAGTTCCATATATTAAATAAAATTGTATTATATATTTTAAATATATTGCATTATATAATGACGGCATTTTCATATCGACAATGTGATCGTTCGATGGCAAGCTTCATGCCCTTGACTTGGGCCATGGATTATCGCTGCCACGGTCTCTTGGATACACGTAGCACGTCGCAGTTGAGTTACTTCCATAGATTTGGGTGGATTTCCTTGGCGTCTGGTAGGCCTTCTGCATTTCTTGACAGCACCGTCGGTACCGGCCTCCATAAGGATCCATCATTGTGATGAATCTGGCATGCTGCTTCTTTGTGAAGTTTCATTCTGTTGATCTTATTGATCTCGGTTTTATTAAGTTTTGGTTAGGCTGAACTTTAGTAACCAAAACCTGCACAGTAACAATACAACTAATAGTTATAACTCCACCATGCTCGAAAGGTATACAAAATTACAAACGACGAAGTAAAAAGCCTGTTATCATTACAAAAAAAGAGCCATTAAAACACAAAAGGGCGCTTTCTAAAAAGGCATTGGTTTGAACCATTTTTCATACAAAATTATGCATGTGATGTTTTGTTGAAATAATGATCAAATAGAGAGATCATCAACAACTATTTAAAAACCGCTTTTGAAAATTTTTGAAAAAGTGAAAGCATTTTTTTCTTATTTAAAAAAAATCATTGAATAAATTTTGGGCCCAAATTTATTAGGATAGGATATATTTATTGATATTTCAGCCATTTCGGAACCAATTTTGACCAAATAAAGTTCATTCTGCCTTTAAAATTACATGTTCTTTCAAATTCGACACTCAGTTTTTCATTACCTCACAAAAAAATTGTGTTGTACAGCGCCCTCTCTACCAAAACTCAACTACCCCTTTAAGGGGTGGTTGCTACAACTGGTCGTGTCAACAAGACACGTTGCTCAGGGGTGTGAAATGAGGCCCTTGTAGCGTGCCCCCACCAAAGTGATTTACCAACTCAATAATATTTTGGGGGTTATCTCTACTAGATCCACTTTGATCTTCTCTTGGCGGTCTTTATATAACTTGATGAATGAAACCAGATTTAATTTTATTCTAATGAATAATTGACTTGTTTGATTCAGCGAGACAGTATACACAACACTCCTTGGACAAACCCTAAGAATAAGAGGAGCTTGGACTTATTGTTCTGTTTGCCAGCAGTTTAAGGATTTAGAATCCCGCGGCACATTACTCACAAGAGCTCTAATAAAGACAAGCAATTATACAGAGCCTACCTATTAGAGGAAATGCTGTGTAAGTACCAACTCACTGAATCGAGCCTAAAAAAAGGCCCCAAAAGAAAAAGTGTGATATTATACATGTACATGTAGATCTAAATAGATAGCAATAATATTAACAATATACATATTAGTAATTCAGCAAGTACTATATTCATTTGCAAGATTTACATGTTCATCTATATCTTCACAGTAATAACATAATTGTTAATTATAAAAGTTGATCGTTACCAGGAATATGTTCCCTGGATTGCCATCTGTGCGTTGCATCACTTCATATGTAACACATTTTTAAATACCTTTTCACTAATTAAGAAAACATGGACAACCATACAGAATGAGTTGTAGCTACCACCAGTTGTAGCAATGTGTCACCAGAAAATTTCTTCTCATGTATTGCATACCAAATTGAATGTACTAGGGGCCACACAATAAAACTATTTCATCCGCGATGCCGTCTTAACATCAGGCTCAACCTTTTTAGCATAAGGATAATAAATGACTGGAATAATCACCCTCGAGATGTCATACCAGCTCCATCAGTAGACATTTTAAAAAGAAAACTTTATCAATTTTGGTGGGAGGAAAGATTTTATTTTCACTTAAGTCCGTCTCATGAGTAGCGCCCAAATACACTACAGTTTGATACAAACAACACAAATCCAACCTTTGCAATTAACAGAAGAACTACAGGACACAAACCTAAGCTTCCATGAAGGTGATGATGATGATGGTGATGAGGAACATGCATGTACAATTTTGTTTTATACAGACTACCTAACATACCGTATTTGTCGGTGTATTACCCGCTCCGGTGTATTAACCGCATCCCTAACTTTGGGGGGTTTTCCGTGAAAAAAAAAAAAATTTGATAGTATAATTCTTGATTTTTGGATGGTCAAAATGTGCCGAGAGTAAGAAAAAACATTCTTCTTTTCCAGAGAGTTTTGATCTATGAAATATACTTCAATTTACTGAAGTCTCTGAAGCACATTAAGGAAATTATGAGCCCCTTCCCCGATCAATCCATAATTTATAACATTTGTTGAGCTTAACAGAAAACAAAACACGGAACACTATGCATGGGACTGTAGTGAACAAACGAAGACAAACGGAAGACAAACAAAGACAAAACAAAACATGAATCAAATCAGAGATGAAAAAACTGTACCTTGATATGTTAATTCCTTCTTACAAGTTCAGATTTGGTTCAATCTACCATCGAAAATAGTAAATTTGAAGCTCTTTTTGGAGATGAAAAATTGCGATCGTACCTTTGCAAGTGGTGGGGAAAAAAAAGCGTGCAGACGCGATTTGACTGAAATTAGCGATCATCCTATCGTGATTGATCGCTAATTTCAGTCAAATCGCGTCTTTCCCCACCACTTGCAAAGGTACGATCGCAATTTTTCATCTCCAAAAAGAGCTTAGAATTTACTATTTTCGAGGGTAGATTGAACCAAATCTGAACTTGTAAGAAGGAATAAACATATCAAGGTACAGTTTTTTCATCTCTGATTTGATTCATGTTTTGTTTTGTCTTTGTCTTCCGTTTCTCTTCATTTGTTCACTACAGTCCCATGCATAGTGTTTCATGCTGTGTTGTGCTAGTGGGGATTTTCGTGCAATTTTCCCTATCTCCGTGTACAAACCGCACCCCCCTTTTTGCCGGTAATTCCATCGGGAAAACCATGCGGTTAATACACCGACAAATACGGTACCCAGTATTAAATACCACAATACCATACAGAATGAGTTGTAGCTACCACCAGTTGTAGCAATGTATCACCAGAAAATTTCTTCTCATGTATTGACTACCAATGTACAAGGGGCCACACAATAAAACTATTTCATGCACAAATTTTCCAATAAAGAACTTACATGTAGATTGAGTTACACGTTAACATTTTTGGAAATAACTGAAATACCGCAGCACTACTATGAACAGTTCCGTCAATCCTTTGCTATTTGGGGCCAAAGGTTGGGAGGACAGATATAGTCCCTAATAAATATTCTGTGTTTTTTGTTCCGATATTTCCTAGCAACAAAGCAATATGGAAGGACTATTTGGTCGTTTTCAAAAATATCACCAAAGGTATTTTCTTCATTCATCAGCAGATCGGTAGTGCCTCCTTCAACATCTGCAGTTTGTTTTTCAAGATATTCAGTAGTTGTTAGGAGCCATCCATTTTTTTGCCTTTGAGGAATGTTTAATTCCCTTACTGTTTCTTGGCTAAGAAGGATACCAAAACTTTCAGACAGATCATTAAGAAGTTGGTTTGGGTTGGTTTGGGTTGCATTTTTTGGCACAGGTAAATTGAAAATGCATTTTTGGTCAGTGTTATTACCCTGAATCTCTTTGATAATTTTCTTGATTTGCTGATTGCATGTTTCACGATCCCCACTAGTGAACCCCATTTTGCATAATTTCCAATGGTTGTCTTCTTCAGGTAGTGATATTCCTATGCAATATAAAAATGAAGGGCTGGGATCTGAGCATGAGTCAGAAGGTGACGGGCTACATGTAAGTCCTAATGTCCAATCTTCTGAGCTTGAGTCAGAAGATGAAGAGTTGGGTTCTTCTTCTTCTTCTTCTTCTCCTTCTAGTGAAGGGCCTGGTTCTAATGGCCCTTCTTGTGTGATTGGGCCAGAACGTGAAGTGCCTGGTTCTAATGAGCCTTCTTGTGTGATTGGGCCAGAAAGGGAAGTGCTGGGTTCTAATGAACCGTCTTGTGTGATTGGGCCGGAAAGTGAAGAGCTGATTTCTGATGGCTCTTCTGGGATTGCTTTTATGGGGCCAACTATTTCCCCATCTTTCTCCTTCAGCTGGGAGGGGATTGCAGGCCACAAAGACCTATCAATTTGCGTCTTTCCTTTCATGATCAAATCAGTATCTCGTTCGTTGCTTGGTGTATCTTCAATAAATCTTTTTAATTGCTCAATGTAATCCTTTGTTGTTAATACCCACTCAGTAGGAACGGGTAGACTCATGTTTTCAGCAACATCCCCAAGAAGAGGATAGCCCATTGACTCCCTTACATTTGTTTCTGTCATGGTATTAAGTATATCGGCAGTTGCACTTATTGGTACCCTAAAAATTTCCTCTGGTTTTTGATCTTGTATGTCTGATATTACTTTTTTAATACGTTTAGTTGGGGTGTTTGATAAGCCAACTTTACATAGACTCCATGCATCATCTTGACTATCTGGTAGCTTTATTGCAATGCAATAAATGAATGGGCAATTTTTTTCTATTTTTTCTAAACGTAATCTATAGTCTTTACTAGTTTTATTATTATATTCATGGATATAATTTCGTATGTCAGATAAACTCTGTTCTGAAGAGGAAGCCGTCTTAGCCATTCTTCCACTAGCATGTAGTATTGGCTGGTATCTGTTGTAGAGAAAAAAATGACATGCATTTAAGTTTTTTAATTGACAAATTTATTGGGGGTAGGGGGTAGAAGATGTAGAAAGTAATATACTATTTAATAGAGGAATCACAAACAAATGAAAAATGTTAAAATAATATAAATGACTTGATTAAAATGAAAATGAAGAGACAAATAATCAAACTTACTAGTGAAATGTATGCTTGCTGCCATAGAGAAAAGGTCTGTGTTGATGCTATGTAAATGGTAAGTGACGTTGCATGTCGAACTAGTCTTCATATCCACCAAGGAACCCAAAATTCCAAATGATACCAGAAATATGTATTGATCAGATAGTTGATGCCTCATTGATCCTTTTGAAATGTGGGGATTTTCAGTCGGTATTGCGGAACAATGTTCATGCTACAACAAGCCTCCACATTAACTTTTTTCTCTACTGGCTCGCTTGGGCAAGTAAAATCATAAAACGTTCACTTGCCCTAGCAGACAATTTGCCTTGCCCTCTTACTTCTGGATGAGATTTGAAAGTGAGAGTCAGAGTAAGAAACTACATTTTATTATTATAGTTGAAGATGAATTTAAGTTGCCTGGTCAGGCAAGCAATCAAGACCATTTACACAATGTTGCTTGCCCAACATCAATTTCGATCTACTTGCCTTGGGCAAGCGTACAAGTGCTAGTGCCCTGGCTGCATGATATGCAGTGCATGAAATAATTAAACAATACAACAAGAAATATGTATGTGGCAATAGCCACCCCATTGTCCTATTGTAATGGGTGATGTCAAAGGGTGTGGTTGCACGTTTGACAATTATCAATATAAACTGACATTTCCAGTGCCTGGAATGATTTAACAATCCCTGCTAAAAATAAAGTAGCTTCAAATAATTATACTGTTATGCTACTTTTTTGTTTTGATTATCAAAAGTAGTCTTACAATACAAATTAAACCAGATTAAATTTAGAAATGTACTTTTGTATACATTTTGTGTGTGCAACATCCTTGATATCTTTAGCTAATTTTAAGAAGAAAAACCTTTGAAAATCTATGTCTTGGGGCTTCAAACCCTGGTACAGGTCTTTAAGTTGTTTTCAGCTATTTGAATGATAACGCCACCAACTTCGTTCCTTTAATGATCAAATCAGTATCTCGTTGGTTGTATTGTGTACATCTAATACATGTTGTTAATTGCCTGATGTAATCCTTTGTTGTTAATACCCACTCAATTCGTAACGGGTAGACTCATGCTTACAGCAACACCCTTACATAAATCCAAGGTGGCCGCCTTTGGCATTTTAAAGGAAAGTGCTATGTGCCAGTTTAACAGCAATTATTTTATAAAACTATGATTGTTTTACTGTAAGCAACAAGCTAAATTGTGATTAAAATATAATAGTTGCTGATTCCAATCATTAAAAGTCTAAAGATTATAGTTTTATCAAATAAATGCTGTTAAAGCGGCACATAGCATTATCTCCTTTACAATGCCAAAGGAGGCCATCTTGGATTTATGTGGGTTGCTGAGGTGATACGTCAAATTAAGTAGCATAAAATAGATTTGTTGCCCCCTAAAACCTTGGAAAAGGGGTATTTCTCGTCTTTTTTACTTTCTGGGTTCACAATATACACAATTTTACCTGATTTCTGGGAATATGCAAATTAGGTAAATAATCTAATTATGATAATTATATGCTTTGCCAGAGGTTGCCAAGGTGTAAACCAAGCTGAAGTATCTTTAATACACACTAAGAGCATAAATTGATCTTAATAACCTGTAATTAATAATTATTAGAGGATGTAGCAACTGTAAATCAATAATATTCATAAATATGCAAATTGGGGACCAAAAAGACAAAATTACAACAACACTTTTTCTCATCAGTGATGAATTTAGATCAAATTAAAAACTATTGCCAAGATTAAATACAAAAATTTCACAACATTTATTTTTTTTACATTAGGGGATATACTATTGGTAAAAATTGACAAAAATGGGAACCTGACATGGTATCACCCAAGACGTCCTTCAGCAAAACTACTCGTCCAAAATTACTGTTCTTGGAATCGTTTTTCATTGTTTAATAGATGAATCACAAACAAATTAAACATTTTGAAATAATATAAATGACTTGATTATAATGAAAATGATGAAACAATAATCAAACTTACTTAGTGAAATGTATGCTTGCTGCTATAGAGAAAAGGTCTGTGTTGTATGCTATGTAGATGGTGAGCGACGTTGCATGTCAAAATGCAGTACAACTAGCCTTCATATCCACCAAGGAACCCTATTGTAATGAGGAATGTCAAAGGGTGTGGTTGCACATTTGACAATTATCAATATAAACTGACTCTTCCAGTGCCTGGAATGATTTAACAATCCCTGCTAAAAATAAAGTAGCTTCAAATAATTATACTGAAAGTACCAAGGAGACATCACCAAATAGTATTGTTATGCTACTTTTTTGTTTTGATTATCAAAAGTAGTCTTACAATACAAATTAAACCAGATTAAATTTAGAAATGTACTTTTGTATACATTTTGTGTGTGCAACATCGTTGACAAAGGATATATCTTGAGCTAATTTTAAGAAGAAAAACCTTTGAAAATCTATGTCTTGGGGCTTCAAACCCTGGTACAGGTCTTTAAGTTGTGTTCAGCTATTTGAATGATAACGCCACCAACATAACCCTTTCTAATGTCATGTTACTTAAACAAATACATGTAGATTGAAAATGAAAAAGAGTAAAAAGATATCCCCAAAGTTTTTAAAAATGTCAAAATTACAGCCATGCTGGATATTGCTATATAAAACTAATTTATTGAAAGGGTTATACCCAAGAACATGTAGTTGAATAGGCCAATATCTGGAAAGCAAATCGCACTGTGACTTTGTGATTCTCATGGTTCACAGAATGCTGTGAGAATAAAAACATGATTAACCAACCAGAAAAAGCAACACAATACTGAAATATATAATCATTCTCGCTTCTGTACACCTCTTGTACTGTGGGTATTCCCACTTCCCAGCCAATATTGCAAAGGGGTGTTAACCCATTGCTTTCAGGAACCTGGTGGGCCCTGTTTCAACTCTGTGGGAATTCTTGTGGAAAATCATTGTGGGGGGGGGGGGGGGCAACAGGTTTACAAGGGACAAGAGAAATGTAAAAACTCCCAAGCGATTTTGTTTGAATTTGACAAATTGTTTAATCTCTTATTAAATTATTATATATTTTAATTTATTAAAGATGATGACGTCATAATGAAGGGAAATTGAGCATTCTGATTGGATGATTACCGATGCTTAATCCGGTATAGTATACGCCATGTACTATAACATAGTTATACTGCATGGCGGTATGTCAGTACAAACTGCAAACAAGGCATGGCCTTGAAGTGAGTAACGTCAAATTCAGTTCGCTGTGAATACGCCGTAAAAGTGAGAATAATCAAAGGGCTGTGTGCATTTCCATTCCCAAACTTAGCAATATCGAACCACCTACCATGCAACTTACGAAACTGCCAACATTTAGTTACTACAGGACAGATAATTTACAAAACGAAGCATTTTTCATGATCACTTGACGACTTGTGCAAGAGTCTTTTCTTCGTGGCATGTAAACAATCATTGTGACATCACAGCCGTGACGTCACAATGCCTTGACACTCAATTCGGGTTCATCAATTATGGTGAAAACCAGTTCCTCCAAATAATCATCTTATATAACAAATAGTACATGCTTCTTGTCGTTAAATATTTATATAATATTGACTGGCCTTGAGTGGTATATCAAAAATATTGCATGAGCTAGGATCATATTGCACAAGTCGAAGACGAGTGCAATATGATCCTAGCGAATGCAATATTTCTGATATATCACGAAAGAACAAGGTAGTCAATATTATTATTATTATACATACTATTCAGAGGAAAATACAAATAAAAACATAACTCTTCATCTGTCTTGTGTATGGAAGAAGTACAATATTATTACATTACATCTCAAATTACTGATCAACCAGAAAACCTATTCATACGTCACAATTAGACACTGGTAAATCCATTCATACGTCACTAATAGACGCGCATATAAATTTGCGCACTAACGCGCTGCATTGAGCGCGTTTACGCAAATCTTCGCATCCGTTCAATATCACTTGATAATTTTCACGTTTTTAAACACAGGTTTCAATGGGAAGAATGCAATATCGTCTGATATTTCATGCGCACAAAAATAAAGCAAGAACGCACATGAATTATGCATTTTTATTCCACCGACAAACTGGCTTGTATGTATAATAATCCACAATACACACCTCTACATTTTGAATTTCACTCGTGCAATAATATTGCACTCGGCCTGCGGCCTCGATGCAATATAAATGCACTCGAGAAATTCAAAATAATTGGGATAATTGAGTCTTGGTATAGAGAGTACAGTTTTGGTCAAACTAAATTTCAGTAACCAAAAACTGCACCATTACATTACAAACTAATATTTATAACTCCACCATGCTCAAATGGAATACAAAATTACAAACAAGTAAAATTGTCGTAACTTTCTTAAATGACAATGAATCTCAGCGATTTTCATATTTTTCAAACCATGTACTTTAGTAGATGTGCATATATACCCGCATTTTTGTCTGTAGTTTCAGGGCTGCAGGGGCGAGAGCACGATGACGTCATTCGCTTAAGTCCAGTCCCATATATATACTGGTATTCGTGATGTAGTTTTGTTCCCGATATTTGCTGTTAGGTTTTTCTTTCTCTCATTACTGAATTAAATTTTATTAATCAAATTACGATTGACTGGACAGATTAATAACTCAAATATGTTATTTAAATCATATACCATCTAATTGGTGATTCAGCATTTTCTGACCCAAATATTATAAATAAAGTTTCAACTTCCTTAAACTATAGCCAGTCAACCCTAAGGTTTACATAGTATTCAGTACACTATTCAAATAAACCCTGATCATAAAATCAAATAAAACATTACGATTAATAGGTTTATTTATTGTCCCTTAACTATAAATATTCCATTTGTTTTTGTACAACACAAACAGGGCAACGTTCAAGTGGCGTAGTCCCCCAACATTAAAACAAACTAAAAAACTAACACAAGGGTTAAATATGTATTTAAACAAAAATAATTAAGGTGTGCCCCAATCATACGTGCCACTCCTGCCCACAAAATACTCGACCACACTACTCCACTGGTTGCATTGCTGGTTATATCAAAATTACTGAATAAACAATTTCTTTCCCTTGTGAACTTTGAAAGAGGGGCAAGCGGGTACACCCTTTGGACGTTTTGTACATCTCTAACATGCCCACCCCATCATATTGAATCAATAGTAAAGAGTTTGATATTTCACACTGTTCCCTTTAATGTATTGTACAATTAAGGGCCTCCCCATGCAATGAGATCCAGCTACCCCCCCCCCCCCCCCCCCCACACACACACACACGAATATATTTCAAGTAGCTATCTCTGGTAAGAACCCACTCTGTTTCGAATGGGAGCTCCCATTCTTTTGCCAATTCTTTATTCACAATGTAGCCAAAACTGCGGCGTACTTTTCCCTCAACTGTGAATGGAGTATCCATATCAGTTGGGGCTTGTGGCAAAGAGAAAAACTCCTGCGGGTTGGATGAAGGATGCGCCTTTTTTATCTCATTTTTGACGGTCTCCACGCGATTTTGATCTTCCTTCATGTCACCTTGTGTGAGCCCTATCTTACACAACCGTAAGTCGGATGCATCATACCCATGTACTGGAATCTTCATTGTTATACAGTAGATTGTTGGAGGGAATCGCTTGTAGTGACTCTATTCACCTATCACAGTCTGAATATTAGACTAACACTGATCGCTGTACACAGCTGATTCATATACCAACTCCACCAAGGAGGGGTTATCTCATCTTCTACCAGTACCAGTGAAACTTTACCTCATCTTGTTTACATTTAAGATGAAGTCATTTCCTGCCTAGCTTGGTCTTGTTTTACTTCACTGAGATAAACATCTCTTTGTCTACTGGACTTTGTGGCTTTTTACTGCATGCACTCTAGCACATGCAAGCCATGCTTTCTCACTCTCTACACTAGCTTTCATCCGAGCAACACCTATTTTAGCTCTTTCTTCTTCACCCATATGAGTCACCATTAGACTCATGATGGCCACCATGAATTGTATTTACGGGGTTACAATTCATGCCTTTTTCTTCTTCTCACCAAGGGAGAGTCCGCCGACCGACATGGGGCGTTAAATCATCAACCATTCCTTTTCGTCTCCTTCAACATCATCATCCTTCTCAGCTACCGAGCCCTTCGGACCTTCATTACTTCTCCGCTCTTCATAATTTGTGTTTTATCTAACGGACACGTTTATAGCACAGCGTTTAGGCTATATAGCTTCTCTCCACGGCAACACGCCGGAGATCATAGCAGCCACATCGTACGTGCTTGTTCAACGAGGGAACTGAATATTGAATATCGACTTCTTTCAACACGCCTTCGCGTTCATCACTTTCATCATCTTCGAACTCGTGCTGTTCTCGACATCGTCGACCTTCTCTTCATGCACACTCGCGTTTCTCATGTTTCATCGATCATCTCCTCGAACTCTGGTTCTCATCTCTTCCGCGGACGCGCATTTCATTCAGGCCAACTGAACTTTCAATTATATAACCATGGACTTTAATTAATCACCGTGCAATACATCTTTCGGACATTTGTTTTTACTTTCAATAATGACGTCATCCAAATTCTATATCACTTGTGTGGACATTCTTTTATTCAGTCGTTGTACTGTTTTTATTTCTATTAGTGAACTTTGTATTGGGTGCTGGTGACTGCCGTATGTGTTTGCATCATCAACAACAACAACAACACATACAATCCATCACACACCACAATTCCCCGATATATGGCCTCACTAAACGCTCAATTCTCACTCTCATTCTATGTCCCTGTGCATCCTGGTGATTTTGCAGTTCATTAATCCGCTGATCAAAGCCATTTTTATCCCAGAATTCAGAGCCAAAATCCCTCTGTTGATATCACAGAGCTCTTAAGACTTAAATGCATTGTAGCTGATTATACAAGGCAGAATCATGTATATATTTTTACTGCACAAAAAGGTGCTCTTACACTTATTTGTTGGCCTTCTTCTTTTCAATCCGCAGTTTAATTATAGCAATATTTTTGTTTAAAGCAGGTATATCTGCTGTGGAAAAAAGTTGTCCTTCATATTCAACATTGACAGACGGGGATCCATGTGTGCAGTGATAAGGAAGTCCTAATTCTTTGCACTTTTCCTTGACAATACGTAGGAGATATGGATCAACAGAACTGCAATCATCTCGAGACATGATTGAACCAAACGACCTGCCTTTTCTTACTTCACGTTTATCCCTGCTCAGTTCGAGCCATGTTGGCAGCCTTGTTCTTTGTGTCTTTGTAAAAACTTGTGAAATGTGTTATTCTCGGGTACAATTAAATCTGTGTTGCTTGTTGGGCTTTTTTTGTCACCAATATATGTCAAGTAGCTATCTCTGGTAAGAACCCACTCTGTTTCGACTGGGAGCTTCCATTCTTTTGCCAATTCTTTATTCACAATGTAGCCAAAACTGCGGCGTACTTTTCCCTCAACTGTGAATGGAGTATCCATATCAGTTGGGGCTTGTGGCAAAGAGAAAAACTCCTGCGGGTTGGATGAAGGATGCGCCTTTTTTATCTCCTTTTTGACGGTCTCCACTCGATTTTGATCTTCGTTCAAGTCACCTTGTGTGAGCCCTATCTTACACAACCGTAGGTTGATTGTATCCCTTCGATCTGGAATCTTCATTGTTATACAGTAGATGGTTGGAGGGAATCGCTCAATTCTCACTCTACGGCCTTCTGCATCCTGATGATGTAGCAATTCATTAATCCGGTCATCAAAGCCATTTTCATCCCAGAATTCAGAGCCAAAATCCCTCTTCTTGACTTGACTGGTACTTGCCTCCCCTTTTGCCTGATTTTGCCTGTTTTTTACAAAATTATGGGACATGCGTAGGATCAAAATAAATTGATTCATATTCTCACTATTCAAAAGA
Source organism: Echinarachnius parma (assembly GCA_037951105.1). NCBI lineage: Eukaryota > Metazoa > Echinodermata > Echinoidea > Clypeasteroida > Echinarachniidae > Echinarachnius > Echinarachnius parma. The sequence continues at coordinate 201,768 of JBAMJV010002474.1, forward strand.
AAATATTCTAATATACAACCAATAATTATGTGCATAAATCATGATTATGGTTTTATTTGTTTAAAAGCTCGGAACATAAGCGTATTGGCACATTCTGCCAGTATATCATTTTCCCTTTTTCACCTAGCAGACAAAACAATATATTTTTTCCAGAAAAGAGGCATTACCTTGCCTGAAAATGACATGATCTAGCTTGAATATGACATGTGTTTGCCCCAGTATGACATGAATTGCCTTATAAACGACATTGTTATTGCCTTAACCCTAATCCCACTGGGGGGGGGGGGGGGGCCATTTTGGCCCCCCTGTCATTTTTTTCGACGTGCATCTAGACCATTTGGAATTTCCCGTTCAAACTTCATGACTATTTTCTCTCAAGTCTCCCGCATGTTTTGATATATAATTCACCCCAGTCGGACATGTAGAACCGATTTTAGAGGTCGATAATTGCTCGACCGTCACAAAAAAATGTGATTTTTGTACAGGTTTCTATGTAATTCCTATATCCGATGCCATGTAAACTCAAAATCTTTTATAATTGTTACTTTGAATTATAATTTGGATTATTTCTTTGTTATTAGTTGAATTCATACACTTCAGAGATAAATTCTTCTTTAAAAAACAAAACAAAAACAACAAAAAAACAATAAAATACATAAGGATGAAAACAATGTGGGTAAATCCGGGAATACTAATTTGCATATTTATGCAAATTAGTGATATATTTTATCACCATAAAAAACATGGATATGATGGGTAACATCATTTGAAAGTATTTTTACAGAAAACCTGAAGAAATCCTGTAATTTCTCTTGATTTTAGATGAAAATCCCAATTTTCCCCCAAATTCGTCAAAAATTGTCGATCGGTCCATTCGTTGCCGAGATTTGAGGGGGGGGCCAAAACGGCCCCCCCCCCCCCCCCCCCCAGTGGACTCAAGTGACCAAAATAACATAGTGGGATTAGGGTTAATTTGAGGTGCTCTTTTCCAGAACATTGCCTTGTTATTAACAAAAAAAAATTGGGGGAGGGAGGGCGGCTACAGCCCCCCTAACCCCTTGCCTTTTGGCACTTGGAAGCAATATCATCTTTCTTCATTGGGCAGTTCTTTTATAAAAACACCTTGTGGACGTGGTGTGGCAAGATCGGTAGAGCGCGCGCTTTCTGATCGTGAGATCCCGAGTTCGAACCCTGTGTCGACCCACTGCGTTTGTCCTTCAGCAAGGCATTTAATCCACATTGCTGCTTTCTACCCAGGTGTAAAATGGGTACCATGGTCGGGTGTCAATTAGCCTTCGCGCCATTGGCAGCAAATGGCTGGTATGCTCCCCAGGGAGTTGAGAAAGTATGCAATATCATTGTGTGGGTTTGAACTGTACCTGATGACCATGGGTAATAATACTTGCGCTTAGAAACCCTGTATTAAGGGCGTTATAAATGCAAGTTATTATTATTATTATTATTACTTACCTTTTGGGCATTTTGATGGATCATGTGTAGACCTTGTAGTCCTCTTCTTGTCGAAACTGCAACTAGGAGATCCTGTATTGAAGTTTGAAATGCAAACAAGAAGAAATACTAATAAAACATTTCCTTTAGTAAAATTCCAGAACTAGTATTGAGTAGAGCTATATGGCTTGCTGCTTTTTAGGAAGTGTCTGTCTTGTAAACTGAGCAAATTACAGATCACAGATACCAAAGATGTTCATGGTTCTTGAAAATAGCACAGCAAGCAAGCAGATATAATATAGTTTTTGCATTCAAAAAGACAATCTTGCACAAACGAAAATGAATACATGGTAGTTGTTACCTCAATGCCACTGGTAAAATATAGGGATGGCAACAAAACAATGAACCCCCCCCAAAGAAAAATGTATACATGTGATCTTTTTTGCCTCATTGCCTATTGTTATATGGAGACCTCCTAGACTCTATTGTAAATGAGTGTGATTCTGCCGTGCATTACAAATGTAATATAAAACAAATGAAATGCATGAAATAATGAAAGAACGTACCAGAATCAATATGTCTATGACAATTGTCACCTTCTGTAAACACCAACATATTTTATTTTCACACAATCAACTTACTATTTTTGATGCGTCAACTTCAACGCTCTTCTTCATAAGTTGTAATTAATCGGAGTGCTAGATTATGGCGCAGTCAGACACTGGTCCCACACGTGACTCAGCGTGTATATAGCTCCCTCGTCTTTGTTCATTGAGACAAAGGGGGCTTCGTGCCGAGTCACGTGAGGGACCGCGCCATCTAGCCGTCAGACTCAATGTGTTTCCAGTTTATTCAATCAAACATAATGTACAATATATACAAAGTTGTAAATATAATTATACAGTTACAAATTATGAATGATTCAGGACCAAGGGAAGCAAATGCTTATTGGCAGGGCCCACTTATACATGCAAAACATAATATAATATTCAATTCATATACCATAAATAAACGAACAAAGATAAAAACAAAATAGAATATAAAAATACACATAAACACGCACACACACAGAATATGGTTACACATCGGTCATATAACGTCATATAACTCATTAGAACTTCTGAAGAAGATGATCAAAGATTGCTTGGAATTGCCCAAGTGTAAATTAAATCATTCTAGTTGGTACAATAAATAGATGGATTATTTAATGTTAATTTAATTACTTAATTTTCTTGTATTCAGTAAAAATCACATGGAGTACATTCATACAATATACATGTATGTTCAACAAAATAAACACAGAGCAGACATTAAAAAGCAAAGACATATTTAGATGGATGTTATATGGCCAAGTAATGGATGAAAATGCAAAGTGATATTCACTATTCTCATTGCACTGACTTTATACACTGTTATGACTATCCAGTGGATAGTTACTACAAATCCACGCACCAAATTCGTTAATTCGTTAAATCTTTTTAAAGAAAGCACAATTCGAAAAACAGAAACCTGTCCCATGTTTCTATTGTTAATACGAATATAACAAGGTACAAGAGAACCGCTGGAGTTCCAATAAGGTTTTGAGGATTTTGACAATGTTACTAGATTTGTTTAATGGAAAATAAATTATTATGTGCATAAAAACATGGTTATAACAGTTTTGTTTAGAGCTTTATTTCAAAAGCTTTGAACGTAAGCATATGGGCACATCTTGCCTATATCGTTCTTCAAGTTGTTCACCTTGAAATCAAAATCAAACAAATATATTTTGCCAGAATACGGGCAATATTTTGCCTGAAAATGGCATGATTTTAATAGCTCTAATATGTCATGAGTTTGCCCCAGTATGACATGATTTGCCCAACAGATGACCTGATTGTTAGTTTAGGTGCCCTATTCCCAAACATTGCCATTTTCAAAACCCTAAATGGGGCTGCAGCCCCTCTAACCCGCTACATTGTAGGCCTAATGGAGCAATAAAGGTCTCTAATATAAAATGTCCTACACTTAGTCAGATATTCTGACATCTTGCTACAGTACTTACCTTTTTGGTATTCTGATGAATGTAGCTTGCTGTTCTCCTATTGAAATCTTGTATTGTAGAAAAGTGCAACCAGGAGATTCGGTTTAATATTTGACTTTTTATATGCAGTAGTTGTATCAATCCTTTGCAAATTAATAGAAATACAGAACAATTCCTTTAGGAAAAACTCCAGAACTAGAACTAAGAGGAGGTATGTGGCTTGCTGCTTCTTAAGAAATATCTGTATTGGATACTGAGCAAATCAAAGATTTCTGAAACTTATATAAGATTTTCAGGGTTCTTGAAAATAGCTTGGCAAGCCAGCAAATATATTTTTCAAATTTATACAGAAAAAAATGAAACAAAAGAAATACACGGTTGTTTGTCACCTCAATGCCACTCTTAAAATAGAGGGACGCCAAGCCTCTATTGTGAAAGGGTATGTTTGCGTATGATCATAATATGAAACATAAACTGATTATAAAATGGATCACTTTATGGATCACTAAACAATACCAGAAGTATACATACATGTGTGTATCTGAAAATTTATGCCTTATTGCCTCTATTGTAATGAAGGGACGCCAAGCGTCTTTTGTGTGATTGGTTCATACAACATTGTAAATAAAAACGTGACTTTTGCAGTGCATGCCATGAAAAATAATATCAGAAATATGTACCGGGTAAGTAATAATTGATGCCTCATTGAGCCTTTAGAATTGTAATAATTGATGCCTCATTGAGCCTTTAGAATTGTGGGGTGCCAAGCATCTATTGTGAAAGGGTGTGGTTGCGTGGTTCAAAATGTTGTTATCATAAACTGACTTTTGCATTGTATATGAAACGATTTTAACAAATTACAACATATATATGTGACAATAGTCACTCCTTTTCCCTATTGTAATGAGGGACGCCAAGTCGTAGTTCATAATGTTAAATATTCATGAACAAATTGCTTTTTTTTAAAGGGATAGAACGGTTTTGGTCAAATTTAATTTTAGTATCGACTCTTGCACCATATCATTACAAACTAATAAACTTTATAACTCCATCATGCCCAAAAGATAGAATGCTTACAAACGGCTAAGTTAAAGGGCTGTTATAAAAAAAAAAACACAGCCGTTAAAAACACAAGAGGGTGCCCTCTAAACAGATTTCTTATTGTGAACGTGTTTTTTTTTTTTAATGATGATTCAATATAGATATCATCAACAAATATTTTTGAAATTGTATCTAGGCATTCTATCAATGTTTTTATTCAGTTATAAAAGTAATGTGGGCCCCACAATTATTCAAATCAGACGTATTTATGGTATATCACCCGTTTCTGAACCGATTTGGATTTTGATAAAATAAAATCAGTTCTATCTTTAAAATCACACTCTTCATGCTCTTCCAAATGTTACACTTAGTTTTCATTACCTCACAATTAATTATTTCTTGAAGCACCCTCTAAACCAAAGCTGTACTATCCCTTTAAATGTGGGTATTCCCAGCCTATATTGTGCAATGATGTTGTTGATGTACAAGATATACATTATTAAAGGTCCTTTGTACTATAAAATAAAAATAAACAATACAGTAAACAATACCAGTGACAATTGTCATATTGTAATGGGGGGGGGGGGGGGGGGGCGCCAAACACCTCAATTTGCAAAGGGCGTGTGGCATGGTTCGAAATTTCAAATATAAACATACTTTTTCAGTGCCTGGAATAATAGAACAAGCCCAGCTTGAAACAAAATAGATTAAAAACAAAAAATGGCAGGTAGCCAAGAAGTCACCCCCTATTTAGTATGCTATTTCCTTTTTTCAAAATGAACTGTAGTAGGAGAATTACATTGGAAATGCATTTTTGTATTAATTTTGGGACTGCAAAAATCCTGGTTTAATATATATCTTGAGTAACTTTTATTAAGAAAAACCTTGAAAATCTATATAATTCTTGGCCATGTTTTCAGTTATTTAATTGAGTATACTAGCGTAGAAATCTAATTAAATAACCCTTTGATTTCATGTTACTTAATAAACAAAGATAGAACATTTTCATTGTGTCAATAGCTGTCAAAATACATGTATATATAGTTTGAAAATGAAAACAGTAGAAAGTATCCCTGAATAGTTTCAAAAAAAGCAAAACATTACAGCCATACTGCTATTATTAAAACTAATTTCTTTAAAGGTTTTAGACATGAACATGTAGTTTAGAAGTAGGACAATATCTTGAAAGCAAATTACACTGTGACTTTGTGATTTTCATGGTTCACATAATGCTGTGGAAATCTAAAACAAAATGCAGTATTAGCATTCATACATGATTAACCAACAATAAAATGCAACACAAAAAAATACTGGAATTTGTAGTAATTCTTGCCCCAGTACACCTGTTGTACTGTGGGTATTCCCAGCCAATATTGCTAAGAAGTGTTTAACCCCTTACCTACAGGAACCTGGTGGGCCCTGTTTTAACTGTATGGGAATTGAGAAATCTAAGAAGGGGGGGGGGGGGGCAACAGGTTATAACACGGGATTTATAAGTTAAATGTGAAAACTCCCAAGTGATTTTGGTTGAATTTTTCAAATTGTTGGATCACTCGTATTAAAAATGACTTACTTGAATTGCACAGGACGGTGTGTCCCTTTGCTTCCCTACGAGAGATCCTGTTCCACTCAGGTCTGTTCTGGGCTATGAGCTCTGCCTCGTGTAAAGGTAGTCCCACGTCGCTCTGGACTTGGTCTCTCCATCTTGTAGGGGGGCGTCCCGGGGGTCTTTTCAGCCTTCCAAATGACCAGGCTGCCAGTCTTATTCTCCTCTTCACATCTTCTTATGTGGAAGGAACTATGCTGCCAAGGAAGACAAACTTATCCACTTTCTCAATGTTGGTGTTGTTTAAAGAAATCTGTTGATGGTCCTCTGTCATGATTCTACATTTGGCAGTATTAACTTTCATACCCCATTTACTGCATGCTTTCTCCAATTCACTTGTTGAGACATGGAGTTTCTCAAATACCAGTTCCATATATTAAAATATATTATATTATATATTTAAAATATATTGCATTACATAAGGACAGCATTTCCATATCGACAATGTGGTCGTTCGATGGCAAGCTTCATGTCCTTGACTTGGGCCATGGATTGTCGCTGCCACGGTCTCTTGGATACACGTAGCACGTCGCAGTTGAGTTTCTTGCATAGATTTGGGTGGATTTCCTTGGCGTCTGGTAGGCCTTCTGCATTTCTTGACAGCACCGTCGGTACCGGCCTCCATAAGTATCCATCATTGGGATGAATCTGGCATGCTGCTTCTTTGTGAAGTTTCATTCTGTTGATCTTATTTGATCTCGGTTTTATTCTCTAAAGTTTTGGTTAGGCTGAACTTTAGTAACCAAAACCTGCACAGTAACAATACAAACTAATAGTTATAACTCCACCATGCTCGAAAGGTATACAAAATTACAAGCGACAAAGTAAAAAGCCTGTTATCATTACAAAAAAAGAGCCATTAAAACACAAAAGGGCGCTTTCTAAAAAGGCATTGGTTTGAACCATTTTTCATACAAAATTATGCATGTGATGTTTTGTTGAAATAATGATTGAATAGAGAGATCATCAAAAACTATTTAAAAACCGCTTTTGAACATTTTTGATAAAGTGAAAGCATTTTTTTCTTATTTAAAAAAAATCATTGAATAAATTTGGGGCCCAAATTTATTAGGATAGGATATATTTATTGATATTTCAGCCATTTCGGAATCAATTTTGACCAAATAAAGTTCATTCTGCCTTTAAAATTACATGTTCTTTCAAATTCGACACTCAGTTTTTCATTACCTCACAAAAAAACTCAACTACCCCTTTAAGGGGTGGTTGCTACAACTGGTCGTGTCAACAAGACACGTTGCTCAGGGGTGTGAAATGAGGCCCTTGTAGCGTGCCCCCACCAAAGTGATTTACCAACTCAATAATATTTTGGGGGTTATCTCTACTAGATCCACTTTGATCTTCTCTTGGCGGTCTTTATATAACTTGATGAATGAAACCAGATTTAATTTTATTCTAATGAATAATTGACTTGTTTGATTCAGCGAGACAGTATACACAACACTCCTTGGACAAACCCTAAGAATAAGAGGAGCTTGGACTTATTGCTCTGTTTGCCAGCAGTTTAAGGATTTAGAATCCCGCGGCACATTACTCACAAGAGCTCTAATAAAGACAAGCAATTATACAGAGCCTACCTATTAGAGGAAATGCTGTGTAAGTACCAACTCACTGAATCGAGCCTTAAAAAATGCCCCAAAAGAAAAAGTATGATATTATACATGTACATGTAGATCTAAATAGATAGCAATAATATTAACAATATACATATTAGTAATTCAGCAAGTACTATATTCATTTGCAAGATTTACATGTTCATCTATATCTTCACAGTAATAACATAATTGTTAATTATAAAAGTTGATCGTTACCAGGAATATGTTCCCTGGATTGCCTCAGGTGCGTTGCATCACTTCATATGTAACACATTTTAAAACACCTTTTCACTAATTAAGGAAACAAGGACAACCATACAGAATGAGTTGTAGCTACCACCAGTTGTAGCAATGTGTCACCAGAAAATTTCTTGTCATGTATTGCATACCAAATTGAATGTACTAGGGGCCACACAATAAAACTATTTCATCCACGATGCCGTCTTAACATCAGGCTCAACCTTTTTAGCATAAGGATAATAAATGACTGGAATAATCACCCTCGAGATGTCGTCCAGCTCCATCAGTAGACATTTTAAAAAGAAAACTTTATCAATTTTGGTGGGAGGAAAGATTTTATTTTCACTTAAGTCAGTCTCATGAGTAGCGCCCAAATACACTACAGTTTGATACAAGCAACACAAATCCAACCTTTGCAATTAACAGAAGAACTACAGGACACAAACCTAAGCTTCCATGAAGGTGATGATGATGATGATGATGATGGTGATGAGGAACATGCATGTACAATTTTGTTTTATACAGACTACCTAACATACCCAGTATTCAATACCACAATATCATACAGAATGAGTTGTAGCTACCACCAGTTGTAGCAATGTATCACCAGAAAATTTCTTCTCATGTATTGACTACCAATGTACAAGGGGCCACACAATAAAACTATTTCATGCACGAATTTTCCAATAAAGAACTTACATGTAGATTGAGTTACACGTTAACATTTTTGGAAATAACTGAAATACCGCAGCACTACTATGAACAGTTCCGTCAATCCTTTGCTATTTGGGGCCAAAGGTTGGGAGGACAGATATAGTCCCTAATAAATATTCTGTGTTTTTTGTTCCGATATTTCCTAGCAACAAAGCAATATGGAAGGACTATTTGGTCGTTTTCAAAAGCATCGCCAAAGGTCTTTTCTTCATTCATCAGCAGATCGGTAGTGCCTCCTTCAACACCTGCACTTTGTTTTTCAAGATATTCAGTAGTTGTTAGAAGCCATCCATTTTTTTGCCTTTGAGGAATGTTTAAATCCCTCACTGCATCTTGGCTAAGAAGGATACCAAAACCTTCCGACAGATCATTAAGAAGTTTGTTTAGGTTGGTTTTGATTGTATTATTTGGCACAAGTAAATTGAAAATGCATTTTTGGTCAGTGTTGTTGCCCTGAATCTCTTTGATAATTTTCTCCATTTGCTGATTACGTGTTTCAAGATCCCCACTAGTGAACCCCATTTTGCATAATTTCCAACGGTAGTCTTCTTCAGGTAATGATATTCTTATACAGTATAAATATGAAGGGCTGGGTTCTAATGGCCATTCTTGTGAGTGTGAGTCAGAATGTGAAGGGCTACCTGTAAGTGCCGATGTCCAATCTTCTGAGCTTGAGCCAGAAGAGCTTGAGTCATAAGATGAAGGGCTGGGTTCTTCTTCTTCTCCTTCTAGTGAAGGGCCAGGATCTAATAGCCATTCTTGTTTGATTGGGCCAGAACGTGAAGTGCCTGGTTCTAATGGCCCTTCTTGTGGGATTGGGCCAGAACGTGAAGTGCCTGGTTCTAATGGCCCTTCTTGTGGGATTGGGCCAGAACGTGAAGTGCCAGGTTCTAATGAGCTTTCTTGTGTTATTGGGCCAGAACGTGAAGTGCCAGGTTCTAATGGCCAAGAAAGTGAAAGTGAAGAGCTGATTTCTGATGGCTCTTGTGGGATGTATATGGGGCCAACTATTACCCCATCTTTCATCGTCAGCTGGGCTGGGATTGCAGGCCACAAAGACCTTTTACTGCGCTGCTTTGCTTTAATGATCAAATCAGTATCTTGTTGGGTGAATGGTGTTAATTTCGTGATGTAATCACTTGTTGTTAATACCCACTCAGTGATAAGGGGTAGACTCATGCTTTCAGCAACACTCCCAAGAAGAGGATAGCCCATTGACTCCCTTACATTTGTTTCAGTCTTGGTATTAAGTATATCGGCATTTGCACTTATTGGTACCCTAAAAATTACCTTTGGTTTTGCATTTGGTTTTCTTTCTTTTATGTCTGATATTACTTCTTTAATACGTTTAGTTGGGGTGTTTGTTAAGCCAACTTTACATAGACTCCATGTATCATCTTGACTATCTGGTAGCTCTATTGCAATGCATAGCTTTATTGCAATGCAATAAATGAATGGGCAATTTTTTTCTATTTTTTCTAAACGTAATCTATAGTCTTTACTAGTTTTATTATTATATTCATGGATATAATTTCGTATGTCAGATAAACTCTGTTCTGAAGAGGAAGCCGTCTTAGCCATTCTTCCACTAGTATGTAGTATTGGCTGGTATCTGTTGTAGAGAAAAAAAATGACATGCATGTAAGTTTTTTAATTGAAAAATGTATTGGAAATTTTGCAAATTTGCAATCTGGTAGGATAGAAGATGTAGAAAATAGTATACATTTAATAGACGAATCACAAACAAATGAAAGTTGTTAAAATAATATAAATGACTCGATAAATGACTTGATTAAAATGACAGAAACAATAGTCTAAACTTAATACAAGTAAAATGTATACTTGCTGATATAGAGAAAACATCTGTGCAGTATGCTATTTAAATGGTGAGTGATGTGGCATGTCGAAATACAGTACAACTAGTCTTCATATTTACCAAGGAACCAGAACATTCTGACTGTTTCCAGAAATATGTATCAGATAATTGATGCTTCATTGATCCTTTTGAAATGTGAGGATTTTCTGCCGATATTGCGAAACAATCTTCATGCTAGAGCCTACAAGATCTGCAGTGCATGAAATAATTAAACAATACAGCAAGAAATATGTATGGGCAATTCCGTATGAGAGAAGGCAAAAACACCACATCTCAAAGTTGAGCAATCTTCCCTAAATCAAACTGTTATCAATAGAGGAAAACTTGAATTTTAGGAAACTGAAAACCATTTGTATATAGCTCGATTGGTTTTTCAAATATTTCTGCTTGAATTGAACAGAAATTTATGACCTTTTATTCATAAATCAGCTTCATTTTGTGAAAATAAAGTGAATCTTTTAATTCAATGACTGTTTCTGCTCATTTTCTCATATTTTCCATACGATGTTGTAACAATCACAAATTGTAAAGCATGGGCAGTAACTTCATTGCATATTTTTTTGAGAATTTTTTTTAATCTATGCACATTTGATCGTAATTCCGTTACGATAAAACGTTTTAAGTTTTTCTCAATATCTTATTACTTGTTCTTTAGTCATGTCATTGTGAATTCTCTTCCTTCACCATAGTCCTAAGAACTTCCAACATAATTTTCTGAAATAATGTCACTACTTTTTCCAAAAATGGCGTAACAGTATTAGTAATTCCGTTACGTAACGGAATTACATGCACATGGTTTGTAAGGTATTGAATGATATTGCTGAAAATAACATTTTTTCTTGTTCTGAATGTAGAAATACCCTTTAAATAGCATGAACTGTAGCCATGTAGACAATAAGTCATTATACATACATGTACTGTACAATGTTGCTTTATGTGACTCATTACCTCACATGCTTCATATTGCATCAATGGTGATTTAACTAAATTGATACACGATAGATAATTACTCTAATTTCTCCATGAACATAATAGAGATGATAATGTTCTATCATTAAATTAGTTTCCAGCAAGACCCACTTGACTGAAATTATGAAGATGCAGCAGATTCATGTTTGTACTTTAGAAAGGGAAAAACGAAAACAATAAAAAAAAATTAAAAATATCCAGTAATTAGTATGACACTGGTTCTACATTTATTTTCTAACATTAATTTACATTGATGTATTTTAAGATATAAATCATACCTTCAACTTTCAAGGAGATTTAATATTAATAATTTTGTATGTAGATTTGAATATCATTGATCAGTTAAGGGCTCATAACTCACCATTAATTATGTAAATTTGTATTAAACTGAAGCATATAAAATCAAACATAAATACAGAATATAGGCTTCATGATATTCAAAACTATACATAATACAGGCTAAGATATGTTTTATTCATTATCATAAAGTCAGAATTCATTGAGTGTTCAGTGTGCTTCTGTATGCAGATCAAAGAAGATGTACAAAGTATTTGCATTTTCAAATGGGAATTCCTAAAGGTGTCTTTCATTTTTTGCAATTTGATTTTTATATTTTACATGCCAACTTTTTGTATTTGAATCATACATGTTTATATCCGTACATGTATTTCATGAAATGAATGAAAACACATTCTAAATTGATTTGAGAGTAAATTAAGATCACTTTAGGATGAATTTTTAAAAGAATAATTTTAGAATATAACAAGAGTTTATATAACAAATCTCAACAAATCTTGATTTGTTTGTAATTCTGTTACACACACATATAAATTCAGGATTTGTTCTGGTCCTTATGTAAGAGTTTAACAATTCATACATTGTTTAACAATGCATACAAATTAACAATGCATACAAATTCTTTACTATAGACTGTAACGCAGAAAAATGTAACCAAGAAATTGCATTTTCATGGGTGGATTCATGGGTGGATTTCACAAGCGTAATTCCGTTACAGTGACATTCGTTTGTCTCAAGGTAATTTCAGAGGTTAAAATAGATCATTTCTGGAAAAAAGATGTACCAAATTCAAGTTTGTAACTTAAATGATAAGTTTTTATTACCAATGAAGAATTTTTGTGGTAGCTTTTGCAGAAAATCATTACAAAGTTAGTGTTGAATAAAAGACCCCTTTCCGTTATGATTGTATTTTGGTCTCCTGACGCTACAGTGTTATAGATTTGTACCTCTAGTACCCCTGCCAGTTATTAAAGTAAGTTCTGTAACAGTGGAATTGCCCATTCACAATGCATTTCCATTCACACAGATTTCCAATATTCAGGAAGTTTACGAGGCTTTATAGCATTGAAAGTGGAATTATTTGACCTGTTTGTGATTTTAAATTGTTTAAATGTTTCTTGATATTGATGATGTGTAGTTCTTTAGCATGTCACATAATGTAGGTACTTTTTTTTACTTTGGGTTTTTTCACAATTTAACCATTTTTCATGAAGTAAAGGAAAAATTTAAAAATGTTGCTATTTTTTACTTCAAATATGGTCATTATTGTCAAATTATTGATTTTTGAAAAGTATTGAAGCTAAAATGTGAATTTGTTGTTGTTCATGTACCGATTTGTGGAAAAGTTGATCACACTGCTCAAGTTGTGTAATTCCGTTACACACTTTAGTGGACATAGTTTCTAGGATTTTTCTTTCATTTGATTGATGCAATCCTTTTTAATTTCTTGCCTACTAATATGAAGCTGAAAATAAACCGAAATAAAGCTGGAGTTTAGCAATACTTTTTTCAAATTTCATTCTTGTTTGTATTTTGGCCATATTTTCATTTATTTTACACATAACAAGTTCAAAAATTGCTTTACAGATATGTCAAATTATGGTTTATATTCAAGTGCTAGATAGCCTTGATGTTTGCATTAGCATGTAAGAAAAGTTGAGTGCAAAATAATTGAGTTTTCCTTGTAACTTTCAGAGATGTAATTCCGTTACAAATTTGTGTAATTCCGTTACAGTGGTCTTTTTTCAAAAAAGTGAATTTGTGAACTTATCATTGTGTTGTTTATGCACGTACTTTTTCCAAAATGAAGTTGACTTTATCAAGATAGAAAACATACATAAAATCAGTTTCAAAGTGTCTTATATTTCAGAGAAACTCAACGCAAACTTGTAGCAAAAAAAAACCTCCATTCTCCGGTAATTCCGTTACGGTCACACATATTGGTCTAGTGTGCAACAACACATGGAAGATATAAAACCATTTCCCTATCATGTTGTAGCCTGGTTACCCGTGCAACTTATATAAGTATCAAAATTTACTTAAGTCATGAGAATATTGCGCAGGGAATGAAATAATGAGCAAAAAACGTCTCTGAATGTAATTCCGTTATGGTGGAATTGCCCGTATGTGACAATTGCCACCCCACTGTCTTATTGTCAGTTATGGGGAATGCCAAGCCTCTTTTGTCAAAGGTTGTGTTTGCATACATGTTTGACAATTAGCAATATAAACTGACTTTTCAAGTGCGTGGAATGATTAAACAATCCCCATTAAAAATAGAATAGCCATAAAACACACTGAAAGTAGCCAAAGGGCCACTTCCAAATATAATTGTTATGCTATTTTCTTTTTAAACATGATTTATTTAGACTTAACATATCATTTAAAATAGTGGAGAATTTCATTGAAAATGTATTTTTAAAATAAATGTTAAGGTATGCTAAAATATTGATAAAGAATATACAGTGTATCTTGAGCCAGTTTTTTAAAAGAAAAGCTTTACAAATCTATGTCTTGGCTATTTGTATTCAAACCCACAGTTCTTGTTTAAAGCAATGTGCTCTGATAAAACTAGCATACAATGAATAAATAATGTTTATTTTATGTTATTTAAACAAAAGATTATAACAACATTTTCATTACGTCAATAGCTGTCCAGATACATGTACATGTATATAGTTTGAAAATGAAAAGATTAGAAAATATCCCCAAAGTTTTGAAATATCACAATTTCAGCCATGTTTGATATGGCTATAGATATAAAACTTATTTCTTGGAAGGGTTTTTACACATGAACACGTAGTCTAGAAAACACTGACTTTGTAATTTTCATGGAGCATAGGAATAGTCTAGCATTCATAAATGATTAACCAACAATAGAATTCAACACAATAATGAAATGTGTAATAATTTTTGCCCCAGTTCACCTGTTGTACTGTGAGTATTCCCACTTTCCAGCCAATATCGCAAAAGGGTTTTAACCCATTGCCTACAGCTAGGGATCTGGTGGGCCCCGTTTCAACTCTGGGGAATCTTGTGTAAAATCCTGTGGGGGCAGCATGTTAACGAAGGTCCAAGAGAAGAGTGAAAACACCAAGGGATTTTGGTTGAATTTGACAAATTGTGGGATCACTATACTGTATTACAACAATATGTTGCATGTTGTTATAATGTTATAATATAATGTTTTGTTTTGTTTAAAATATACACTGTATATATAATATATCATATTTTTTAATAATATCATTCCATTTGTGTTATTTTATTGTATTATTGTTTTAAGTTAACATTTTTATTTTAAATCTCATAAAATGCAATGACCATATACACTGTACATGTAAATACAATTATAATAATCATAAAACAAAACACGAGATCAATACAAATTATGATAATGGGGAAACAGAAAGCCAGAAAGAGCAAAATAGCCTTTTATTAAAAATAAAATGCTGCCACAAAGATTACGAATTACAACTATTTATTAAAGTTAAATATGTTTTTCATTGGATACTCAGGTGCAGAATGATATACTACGAATCACCAATGCTGACCTTGAAGACAGGGATATGTACATGTGCACAGCTGAGAACGTTGTCGGTTCCTACACGGCCATGGCGTATGTAGAGATTGAGAGTAAGTCGATCCACAGACAAACCTGTCTATAAAGACCATCCCCAAACCCGTCTATAAAGACCATCCCCAAACCTGTCTATAAAGACCATCCCCAAACCCGTCTGTAAAGACCATATTTAAATTTGTATGAAAAGATCACCCTCCAACTTTTCTGTAAAGACTGCTACCAAACCCGTTTAATAACCTGTGAATATAACCTCAGATTTTCTTTATACTTTTACTTCCCTTTCCTCTCTTTTTGTCTACCTCTTCCTTTCTCATTTGTATCTGTTATCTTCTTTTTGTACTCTTTGTACCCTTTTCATCAACATCCTCATTTCAGTCTTCTCCTCCCCCTCCTTTATTTCAATTCTCTCTTGTCCTGTTGATGTTGATCTATGAATGATGATCACTCCTATTCCTCCTCTCCCTCCTCCTCCATCTTTTCCTCCTCATTCTTCTCCCTCTCCTCCTCTTACTCCTCCCTCTCCTCCTCTTATTTCTCCTCCTTCATCCTCTTCCTCCTCCTACTCCTCCTCCTCTTTCTCTCCTCTTCTTTCCTCCATTTCCCTCTCCACTTTTTTAATCTCATACCTTCCAATGGTTCAGATTTAATCTGCATTTTCTGAATTTTTCATTTTTTCGTTTTTCATTTTTTCATCGTTTCTTCTTTAGTATTAGTATGTTAATTTTCTATCCATGTTACGCCCAGTGTGCTATTTTTCGGCCAAAGTTGGCTTGTTTTAACATGTGCCGCGATTTGAGAGTTCACATATCGCCAAAACCCCCATAGGGGCACTGCCCCTTGACCCCGATGGAGGCTCCGCCCCCAGACCCCCGCGAATGGTTCAGATTCCTTATTTTCAAATGTTGGCAGGTATGTAATCTCGCTCTTCTATATTGATGTTGATCTATTAATCATAATTTCACTTGTTTGGCATTTATTTTAGGACGAGAGCCCCCTCGGATTGAGATCATGCCAGCATCGACCATCCTTGCGACCGATGGGGAGAACGTCATGTTCCAGTGCCGCATCCTGGCGGGCATCCCCACCCCCAACATCACGTGGAGTAGGGCAAACGGGAGCCCATTAGGAGCCAATGCACAGGTACATGTAATTTACAAAGTGTACCGTAAACCGGGGTGACTTTTGCCACTTTTTTATGATTGTATTTTCATCAGGCCTCACTTTTTAGAACAATTTTTTTTATTATTATAAATATAATCTTATATGGTAATGTATAGAATCAGATATTAATTCTATAGAGTGAAAAGTGATGAAAATATATATATTCTCAAAAAGTGGCCAAAGTCACCCCAGTTTATGGTAATAAATGTTATATTCTTTGGCTAATATACGAGGGGCGTTCAATAAGTTCATAGCCCAACCATGAAGGAGCAGGAAGTTGGGTTACCTAATGTTGTGTATGCAATGTTGCATCCTTCACATGGTCAGTGGTGCAATGCCAGGTTAGCTGTATTCTGTTTCTGATCTAGACAGGCTTTTATTGATGCAATGTTCATTAAAAGTCACTTGGAAAATGTTGGAAAATGGAGCAATGCAAGTTGATGAGAGATTATGCTGCTCGAGGACAATGTGCCTGCTCACAAGAACCAGGTGACTTTTGAAAAGCTAATAACTGCGGGATTGGTTTGTTGATGATTCCTCCTTATCCCCCAAACCTGGTATCGTTAGATCTCTTCTGACATATGAAGAAACAATCCCAAGATTGTGGTTTTCATGAGGATAATGAGACAAAATCTGCCAATAAGTAGGCTTTTGAGAGGTCTTTAAGAGACATCTTCAAGGAGGCCCTTGAGGCCCTCAGAAAAAATGCTGAAAAGCTCTTGGCTGTACATAAGTATTATATGGATGAAAGAACACCTGTATATATTAATCGATGTTGCACCTTGACTCCTTCAAGGTTGGGCTATGAACTTATTGAATGCCCCTCGTACACTCAGCAAAAAAAGAAAGTGAACACCTTTTCAAGTTCATATTTTTCATATAAGATTTATATAAAACAAATAAATTATATATCAAATTAAAGGATATTTAATTGTTTTTCAACCTGGTAGGTGAATACAAAGTGAAACTTTACGCATGAGTGAACAAATTCAATTGTCTGTTCCAAGGTGCAAAAGTAAAAATTGCAAAATTGCGCAAAAGATTTAAAAAGTCATGTTGTACAGAAAAGTTCAGCAAAACACGATAGAGATTTGCATGGTTCATTGCACTTGAAGCCAGAGGTCAAGGTGCTCGCCATGTGTCAACACAAACCATAAGAAATCGACTCCATGCTCAAGGAATCAAATCAAGAAAAGCAGCAAAAACCCGCTTTCACACTTGCACACAGAAAAGCAAGACAAGTGGGCAAGGAACCATGTGAGATGGACAAGGGTTCAATGGCGCCGAGTACTCTTGACAGATGAGTCCCGTTTCTGTCTGCAAAACAGCGGCGGCAGAATTCATGTTTGGAGGAGGAGGAGGAATAAGCACTTCAAGGATGCTTGTGTCAAGGAAGTGCAGCAAGGACACAGAGGGAGTATCATGGCATGAGACAGCACGGATGAGGACCGTACAGAGATGGTCATCCTCAATGGCAACTTGAATGCAAAACTGTACATCAGTGACATTCTCCAACCCGTTGTAGTGCCATACGTGGAGAGGAATCCGAAAACCATCTTCAATGACTATAACGCACGTCCTCATCCCGCTCGAGTTGTCCATCAGTTTTTGGAAGAGCACAACATCGAGCGAATGGATCCATGCTGAGCCTGCTTGCCCCATATGAACCCTATCTAAGCCATATGGAACCAACTAGGAAAGGCCGTAAATGAGCGCATCCGACCTGGTGACACCCTTGAAGACCTGGGTCGGTATACCTGACCGCGAGGAGTGGAGAAACCTATCACAGGAGAGAGTACACGGAGTGATATCCAACATGCGCCGTTTAACAGTCATGGTGGCCCAACAAGATATTGACTTTAAAGAAAGAAAGAAAGAAAGAGAGAAACACTGCAAAGAAACGATTACTCTTTTTAATAATTTTCTTTTCAAGTGCAATGAACCATGCAAACCTTTATCATGTTTTGTTGAACTTTTCTGTGCAATATGAATGTTTATATTTTTTGTGCAATTTTGCAGTTTTTACTTTTTTACCTTGGAACGACAAATGAATATGTTCACTCATGCGTAAAGTTTCAATTTGTATTCACCTACCAAGTCGAAAGCCAATTAAATATCCTTTAATTTGATATATAATTTGTTTATTTTTCATAAAATCTTATATGAAAAATATGAACTTGAAAAAGTGTTCACTTTCTTTTTTTTGCTGAGTGTATGTATACCTTGTAACAAGCATGATTTTGTTTTGTAATTTGTAGTAGTTGAGCCATGTCTTGTAATACTCTAGGTGGTATAAAATAGTGCTTATGAGTAAGAGTACTATCGAGAAGGAGAAGGCCCTAAGTCACTTGTTGTTGTTCGGAGATTATCCTGTTTGAAGTTTGAAAGCCATGTAAAAATCAAATGTTGATTTGATAAATATGCCCCAAACCACCTGACAATATATTTTTTAAATGAAAAGGGTAATATGCGTTTTTGCTTTTCAAATTAAATTTTGATTGAATAAGCTTGCACGTACAGAAAGACTTAATTGGCTGATTGACTGATATTTTAAAAATATTGTCATTATTATAATTTTTCGTGACAAATTTCAGGTTGATTATGGCGTTCTCACCATCATGGGAGTGACATCGGAGGACCAGGGTTCATACATCTGCAGGGGATCCAACTCAGCCGGCTCCAACACAGCTACCGTCACACTCAGGGTTCAAGGTATGGTATGATTCAACAGGCAATGATGGAGGTGATGATAGTGGTGGTGGTGGTAGTAATGGTGATAATGATGATGAGGATAGTGATGATGATGTGGATGAGGATGATGATGATGAGGATGAGGATGAGGATGGTGATGATGATGATGATGATGATGATGATGATGATGATGATGATCTAGAGAGGAATAGGATAGAAGTGTTTGTGATGGTGATTGTAGTGGTGACTGAGTTGTTGGTGATGATGATTATGATGGTGGTGGTGGTGATGATGGTGATGGTGATGATGATGATAATGAATTGGATGATGATGGTGATAAAGATGATGAACATTGTGATGATGGTGTTGATTATTTTGATGGAAAAAAAAATCCCAAAAGTTTATTGTGATGAAGATGATAAACAGATGATTCAGAGGACGTAGATGAACTTGCATGCATAAATTTCATCCCATGTTCATGCTATTCGACGTATATTATCACCCTTTCATCAACTAGGTCTACCACAAGTGACCATAACCCCAGGCAGTCCAGCTGAGTTCAGGGTAGGAGAGACTGTCGTCCTGGAATGCGTGGCAACGGGAGAACCCCTCCCCTCCGTCCAGTGGATGATCAGGAATAACTATCAGGTCAGTTTTGTAATAACATCCACACCGACGGGTCTTGTGCAGTTTCTCTGAATGGGCTAGGATTAATTCACATTGTGGGATGGATATAAGGGGCGTGGATAGTGTGATGATAATCTCTCAGACCAATATCCTCGTATAGAGTCATCTTGGTTGGTTGGAGGTGGTGAGACTGATCGTAGAGTTTGATAAATTATCATCGTACCAGAGCTATTTGCACATTAACTCTTAACATGCCATATTATATATGATCTCAATGGGAAATTTGTATTGTGTGATGCAAATTTGCACAAAAACTGCACTGTATATAAGACTGAACTCGTGGCATGGAAGTAATGGTAATTTTTGTAAAAAATTGAAGTTATAAAATTCACTATGTGTCCCAATGTAAGACCTATTTTCATAAATGCATTTATTCATATCATGATTGGTTGATTTACGAGCCTAGTAACCCGTTCCCTTCAAGATTCTGAAATCTCCATAGACTTTGTACACAACCCTCCCAGTTCCCGTAGTCAATGGGTTAATGTCCAAATAACAATCTGATCATATTTGTTTGTGGTGAAAAGATATCTTGGGGAAATAATCCGTCATTCTGGTATGTTGATAAATTAGGTAATTAACCCCTTGCCTACGGGAACCAAGTGGGCTATGTACAAGGTCTATGGCGATTTCAAAATCAGAAGGGAAATGGATTAATAATCATTTTCTGCTATATGTATTCTTCAGGTTTATGAGCCTGTCGCATCGCCTATTATTCGGGAGGAGGAGGTTTTGCCGAGTGCCATGCACTACATACAGAGTGTGACTGTCAACGACGCAGGGAGCTACATGTGCCGGGCGGAGAATGGTGCCGGCTTCGTGGAGCAAGAGCTCGTCCTCAGAGGTATTGTTTTTAACCCATTCAAGATTATTTACTTTTTAATCAGTATGTGCATTCTCCAGATAAACCAACAAGGGTATTGTCAGGACCATTCCTGAATGTGTTCACTCGCGGATGACGATTTGATTTTAGTTTTTCATGCATTCTAAGTAAAAATCAATCAATCAATCAATCAATCGATAAATCAGTCAGTTAGTAGTGTCAACATAATATACCTATTGTTTCTCATAACAGTAATTGATGACGTCGATCCTCAAGCCCACCCCTCAAAATGTTCTTGCCTGGGTTCTTTGATGAATGTCATAACCGTGCCTAAATCAAGTTCTCTCAGATATTGTTTCTCGTAACAGTAATTGATGATGTTGATCCTCAACTGCGCCTGCTTTCCGTCAAGGTCAGGCCCATGGAAATGTGAGTCGTGGAAGGGATAACCGCTACTTTATTCTGTACCTCCCTGAGTACCCTCAAAATGTTACTACCTGGGTTCTTTGATGAATTTCATAACCTTACCTAAAATCAAGTTCTCTCTAATATTGTTTCTCATAACAGTACTTGATGATGTCAATCCACAGCCCTGACCGCCTTCCATCATGGAAATGTGAGTCGTGGAAGGGGTAACTGCTACTTTCTACTGTACATTACCTCCCTGAGTACCGTCATACTGTTACTGCCTGGGTTCTTTGATGAATGTCCTAACCATACCTAAATCAAGTTCTCTCTAATATTGTTTCTCGTAAACAGTACTCGATGATGTCGATCCTCAACCCCGCCCACCTACCATCGATGTCAGGCCCACGGAAATGGAAGTCGTGGAAGGGGCAACCGCCACCTTCTACTGTACCTCCCCGGGAACCCCCGCGGGTTATTCCATTACCTGGAGACGCGTCGGTCAGCGCATGCCCTCCTCCGTATCCGTTAGCAATGGCGTACTCACCATACCTCAGGCGAGGGAGCAATTCAGCGGCCAGTACTATTGCATTGTGGGCAACGAGTTTGGCTATGAACAGCGACTGGTGACCCTCTACGTCCTGGGTGAGTAGTATTTCACTTTTTTGTCTCGCTGTTAAGATTATTTTTCTCCTTCTGCATGGAAAGTATGAGGTAGAAATAAATTCAATTTATTTGGTAAAAAAGGAAAATAGAATGAAATATCACGAGCATAGAGAAAACAGTCTATACGAGATGGTCTGCAACAAACACAGATTTGACAGATGATTGTGGGTATCCCTATAATAATATGAACTTTCATCGAAGTGCATGTATATGTACTACAGAATTATGCTTAACAAGTATATTTCTACTAGATAGTAGATCGTTAAAACCTCTACCGAAATGTTTCTTTCCTCCTAAAACAGTTCCCCCAAGACCTATGGTTAGCCCAGCATCCCAAATCGTGTCAGCTGGTGAGATATTGCGTCTCTCCTGTATCGCTGAGGGAACACAGCCCATCGATTACGACTGGTCAAAGGTACAGATCACCCCTTTAATTGAATGGAAGGTTCCTTGTGCTTCTCGAATTAGACAGCTTTTATAGATGAAAACATTTTCAGTCTTCTATTGCAGAACTGACCTTGACATACCTTTTGTTTAACAGGTATGTCAGTGAATATCCCAAGTAGTTGATGAATTGATGAATTTAGTGATTGAAGGGATATATTAATTAAGGACTTGGTGTTTTGGGTATAATGTATTCGGAATTTAACCTCCCAACAGCCAGAAATGGTCTTGTAATAAGAGTAGAATATTGTAAAGAATTAACCAAATTGGTTATTTCGGTTGTCTTTTTAATCAGGTGAGTGGAGCCCTGCCCCCAACAGCCATCCAATCAGAGGGCATACTCCAGATCTCCCCCGTCACTGCAGCCGATGCCGGCCAGTACAGGTGTGTCTGCACCAATGCTGCCGGATCAAGGGAAACATATTCGACTGTCAGAGTTCAAGGTACGGACATAGAGATGGGTGTAGACTGGGTTGTTGTAAGTTATACATGAACATTTGACAGGTGTAATAATCAGGGTGGTTTATTAGGGAAATTTGGAAGTTAGAAAGTGTTTGACCAGTTTAGGTGTGTCTGCACCAATGCTGCCGGATCAAGGGAAACTTATTCGACTGTCAGAGTTGAAGGTATGGACATATAAACAAATCCATTTCAGGATAACTTCCTACCCCTTTATCACAAATAATGACATCCAGGGAGTCATCTAGTTGGCCGTATGTTAACAAAGAAGTGAATGAACAAGTTATTTTGTTTGGTCCACTAGCTATCTTATTATTATTAGCCTGAAGAATTGCCCAAGTGGATAATGAAAAGAAGAATTAAAATATGTTGTGGTGTTAACCTGATAAATATAAGCTTGCCTTTCACAGAATCACTAGGTAATACATTCTGTTATCTGTTATCAAATTCTTTTGCCACACCACACCAGTCATCCCCCGACCGTGACCGTTCTGCCGGCCCGTGAGACCCATGCGGTCGGGGGCTCAGTTAAGTTTGCCTGCCAGGCCACCGGCATTCCCTCCGCCCCA
The DNA here is from genome assembly GCA_037951105.1 of Echinarachnius parma. Lineage (NCBI taxonomy): Eukaryota > Metazoa > Echinodermata > Echinoidea > Clypeasteroida > Echinarachniidae > Echinarachnius > Echinarachnius parma. The sequence continues at coordinate 225,081 of JBAMJV010002474.1, forward strand.
GACGTAATGGGAGAATGAGGGGGGAACGTTACCCACCTGCTATCTGTTATCAAATCCTTTAATCTTTTATCAAATTCTCTTACCATACACTATTCATACTGACCGTGACCGTTCTGCCGGCCCGCGAGACACGTGCGGTCGGGGGCTCTGTTGAGTTTGCCTGCCAGGCCACCGGCATTCCCCCGCCCCAGATATAATGGGAGAATGAGGGGGTAACGTTACCCGCCTGTGAACTATTATCAAATCCTTTAATCTGTTACCAAATTCTTTTCCTATACACTAGTCATTCCAACCGTGACTGTTCTGCCGGCCCGCGAGACCCGCGCGGTCGGGGGCTCGGTTGAGTTTGCCTGCCAGGCCACCGGCATTCCCCCGCCCCAGATCACCTGGGAGAAGGAAGGGGGAACGTTGCCCACCACCCACCGCATCACCAATGACGTCCTCAGGTGAGCTTTCTTCCATCCTTATCCTGTTTTATACCCCCCCCCCCCCCTTTTGTCTCTTTATGTCCCCTGTGTCTAATATGTCCAATTTGACCCTTAGTCTCTTTTATGTTCCTTATGACATATGCCCAATGTGACTGACCCTTTGTCTTTTAATATCCCCTCTGACATATGCCCAATTTGACCTTTAGTCTCTCTTATGTTCCCTCTGACATATGTCCAATGTGACCTTTTGTCTTTTAATGTCCCCTGTGAAAGAGAAGGGCGCTAAGATTGTGAGCCAAGTAGAAACCAAATTTAGTTCTCTTTCATTTGTTTTTAATATTCCTAAGATTATTAATAATTTGATACAAAAAACTTGCATTGGTTAGGGAGATTCATATACACCACTTACAACTTCAACTAACCGTAAATGATTGACCGACTAGCTTTCCTCTGCAACTGTTGGGGACGAAAGCTCATCGGTCAAGTTCGTCGGTTGAGTTCGTCGGTTGAAGTTGTAAATGGTGTATATTAAAATATATCTGCAACGGGGCCCAGGACTGACAGATTTTGCTACAACATGTATTCTCCATTGACCCAAGCCCGAGTATTTTCTAAATATCATTCGTAATAAACAATGATTGTGTCTTTGTTGTTCCAAACAAATATGGACATTTATGCACAGTCGTGTTTAGTTGATGGTTGAAGGGGGGAAATGTATACAGGTGTATATAATTATATATATTTATATATAAATGTGTGATTATAATGGTTATTCCTGGTGTATATGCATTTTCTGGTCTATTATGTTAAACCCTCATTGATTTATCTTTTCAAGTACTGACAATCTTGTTGAATTGTTTGTAATAACAAAATAGTGCAAAATGCATGACGATAACACTTCCAGTTAAATGTTAAAAACTATTATGTGCTGTTCTGTTGCCAAATTATGTGTCTTTGAGGAATTATATGTGAATGCTATCAATCGATCTCTTATGTGTTAATAGCAGCTTGTATACTTACGGTACTGAAATAAGTAATTGTGTGTGTTTATTATAAACAAAGCTAACAATATATTTATTTTGTTTTGTTGTTCACCTTCCCAAACTAGCCCCCAAAGTCACCTACATTTTTAAAAATAAAATCTTGAATTTGTCTTAATGATCATAATATGACTATTATTATTATTCTCTGTCCCTTTTCACTGTCGGAATTTATTTTTATTTTTGTAAAGTTAAAATAGCATGCTAACTTTAACCCAACATCACCGAATGTATCGCATACTACAGGGGCGACGGCGTAATTCCCGCACCAGAAATAACTGTCCTAAATCCAACAGAATTCCAAGCTCAGAATTCAGCTGGAATCTTAGCTTGGAATTTCACTAGCACCTCTTGTGAAGCTGGGAAATGTGTATTGGCAAGTGGCAAGTCGTCATTAAACCTCCTGTGAGCATGTTTTTTTTATTTTTTTTAATTTGAAATTCAAGCTGCTTTTTGTCTTGTCTTCTTAATGTTGAAAGTCTACATGTATCTTCTTGATGTTGAAAGTCTATCTTCTAAATGTTTTATAAAGCCTATCGTTTATCTTCTTTTTAGTGTCATATCAAAGCAACTTTCTATTTTCAATTGTGTTCAGCTCATCCCCTATAAAAGCATTCTACTTTGCATTTGCAAACTTCTTTCAAAACAAATATTACATTATTACACGTCTTTGCTTAAAGCTTGCTATTCTAACAGGAAGTTGTAGGGAATTGAGAGCTTTGTATCCCAAGTATATGTCTGGCATTTTCTCACATTCTTAAAAATGTAAATCTTTTAAAAGACTGCACATATTTTGAATGAAATGAGCAAAGAAAAATGGGCTTCGCCTGGGAATTGAACCGGAGACCTGCGGATTGCTAGACTGGTGACATAACCACTGAGCCACAAAGCCCTTGTATGGAGGTACTTCCCATGGAATTTCCAATGAAATGCTTGAATGCTCTTATTTTTATTAGAATAACTTTCTGTTTTGAACATATGCGACCTTACACCGCAAAACAACCATTAAGTTGCGGTTGTAGTTTCTCTGTTATTCTGTTAAAATAGTCAAATTTTGTTTAAAATATGAGATTCAGGATTTTTTAATTTCCAGTATAAAGAGTATCATAATCCACCTTCTGTGTAAATTTGAGCATCAGAAATCATGTTTAAATCGGTGCAAACATTTTTTCCCGACTTATTGGTAGTTGTTTTGTGTAAGGTCACATATAATCGTATCTGCTTAGACTTTGAAAAATGTAGTGTTTTTCAGGTTCTTCACCTACATGAATTGATAGCATCTATCCTGGATATAATTCCTACATCTTCAGTGAATTTTTCGTTGAGCAATTATTCAACATTTGTAAATCAACTAGCTTAAGTATTTTTGTATTTTCAGTTTTCATGCATGATGGTGTTGATGTTACTGTACGGTATCTTAACATGTCTTTAGATGTCCACTGTTGTATTTCTCCATAGACTAATTGTGATTTCTCTTTATTTTCTTCTAAGCATAATTCAAAGTGATGATAATGATTATGTTTTTGTAACATTGTATTTAACAACTTCTGTTTCTGTTTTTCATGTTGCCTGCTACATTTCTGGTGAACATTCTGACTCTTCCAGCTTTCGAATCATGGCTTCTTTTTCTTCATAGCTTTTAATAAATGTTACAATATACTCAATGTTGACCTTATTTTATTTACAAGCATAAATGACGTCTCTTGCTTGGTATTAAATACATGTACACTTTTGTTGGAAAATTTTGTTAAATCTTCTATTGGATAAATCCGAAATTAATTATCTTTAAGTATAATATCAAACAAACATGATGTTACTTTAATTGATGTAAACTAAACAGTCACATTACTTTTGGTCATGCTTTCCTATTTCTGACATTTCTACTAATACCTTTGTACAGATTTTATGTATGTTATTCCAGTAATCTGTTTGTATTCTGTTTGTATGTAAAAGGAAATTATGATTCATTATTAAACAATTTGTTCATAATCAATTTGTAGAAAGTTGCAATTAAATGTAAAGAATATAGAATATTGCAACGAGTATTGTGTGGGTACTTTAAATTTATTGTATTCATTGACTACAGTAGATAAATTATGCTGTTCAGTGTTTTGATCATTCTTGCATTATACTCTGATCGTCTTCATTGACTTATTAACTATAATTGTGCAGATGATGCACTTTCTACTTTAACGTTATGTTCTATAATAGGGCTGCAATATATCCAACTGGTGTTACATTAAAGGGAATTAGTATTTTAAACATTGTCAAAATACTCAAAACTAACTTGGATATCGGCAGTTCTCACATACCTCGTTGTATTTGTATTAACAAGAGAAGCATGGAATAACTTCCGTTATATTAAAAGATATGTATGATTTTAGTGTTCAGATTTATAATTATCCAGTAGATAATTATAACTGTGTTCAAAGTCAGTGCAATTAGTTATCGAATATCACTTTACATATTCGCTCATTACTTGGTTATATGACATTCATTTACTAGATCCCTTTAACGCTCTGTTCAGTAATAAAGATGCAATATTTTTTACATTTTAGACTGACGTCTCTGCGTGATGGGGATGAAGGAAGGTACGTGTGTACTGCGAGCAACCCGGCCGGATCATCCAAGGCATACGCCAGACTTGTGCTGCATGGTAAGCATTACAATTAAAGCCCTTGTCACATATCACTGTATAGCATTAACCGTTTCTTGCTCGTTTCTTCTTTAGTGTGTGCATTCCTTGTCAGGTGACTTCCATTGTTCTATCCTACGGAAAGTTGTATGCAGCAATGGAGACTACTTTCACCACCGGATAATTTGATTTTGCAAATTTTCTATCCGTCGGGCATCCGTTTAATCTATCGGGTGAAAAGTGACAACACTCTTATGTGATCCATTCTCTTTGTCAAATTCAACCCAAATCACTTGGACAGCTGTCCCACTTCGCTTGTACCTTGATTTATTTAATTTGAATTCTTTTGATTTTATTTGACTCTTCTCAGCTGCGCCATCTGTTCAGATCACCGTTCACACCAGCGTCCAGTACATTCCGGTCGGAAACCAAGTCATGTTTGAATGCCAGGCCAAGGGAGAGCCGACCCCAATGGTTGTTTGGACCAAGGTGGACAGTGAACTGCCCATCACCGTCATCCTAGAAGGCTCCATGCTGACCATTCCAGCGGTGTCGCTGAGCGACGCTGGTCTCTATCGCTGCACAGCCACCAACATCGTCGGTTCGAGGACGTCCCAGGTGTTCCTCTACGTTCAGTGTAAGCCAAACCCAGATTGATCTTTTCTTTTAGGTTGTTGTTACAATTTATCTTTGATTTAAGGATTAATGATAAAAGAAGTTAGTTGTATTAATACAATATAGTAATTGTTCCTATTTTATTGGAAAGAAACTGATTGCAGTTGTATTTTGATACCTTCTGTTTGTTATGTTTAATGATTCTAATCCCCTAATCTTGTCCATACTCATAATAGCCATAGAGGGCTTCCAACCCCCACATATCACCTTCCATAAAGAAGAACAAACAAATCCTTGTAATGTAATCGCTTAATCTCTCGATCTGATACTTCTTGATCCTAACAGCCGCTCCTCATCGCACCATGAGCCCGACAATGCGCACTGCTCCACGTGGATCATCGGTGGTCTTCACATGCTAAGCCGAGGGCTTCCCACCCCCACAGATAACCTGGCACAAAGAGCAAAGACAATTCCTTAAACCTTAATCTCTTAATCTCTTGATCTGATCCTCCTCTAATCCTAACAGCCGCTCCGCACCTAACCGTGAGCCCAACAACGCGCACCTCCCCACGTGGCTCAACGGTTGTCTTCTCCTGCCAAGCCGAGGGCTTCCCACCACCACAGATCACGTGGCACAAAGAGGGCGGCGAACTCCCGCACGACTTCCAGATCGAGAACGGCGTTCTGACAATCAACAACATCCAGGAGAGTGACGAGGGGACGTATGTTTGCAATGCAACCAATGACGGAGGCACGACCGAGTACAGAGCTGCTCTTGTCGTAGGGGGTAAGAACCTTGTATGAAGAATCCTTAACCCCTTGCCTACGGGTACAGAGTGGGCTATGTTCAAAGTCAATGGGGATTTTAGAATCTCGAAGACAACGGGTTAACCTGTTCAGTACTGTTCATGTATATAATAGGGCTTGTTGCATGAAGGTAACTTTCAGACAGCATTCTTCTCTGACTGAGGGGACATAGATGTATGTTTGTAATACTCTTTTGATAGTGGAGGGAATGAGTTAAAAGTAGCTTATATTATGTTGAAAAGGGTACAATCAAGACCCTCTTATTTGCACAGTTTTCCCCATTTGGGTAGCATTTCTGGTCATCATTTTTTTGTTTGCATCTTGAACTGATTTCAGAATTTAATTCAGGTGCCTCAGTGGTACATTGAATACCCAAGACCAGCAATTAAATTGTATACAAAGAGTTTTAGGCTCGGGTGTGATGTTTAAGTTCCATTTTAATTCTGAATGTGTCATTCCATATGCTAATTTTCTTTTTTCAAACTTTGTTTTCCATTTCTTTCTAGAACTGATTCCGTACTTCATGCAGATGCCACAGTCATACATCGGATATCCCAGACTCGCCAATGCGTACAGAGAGTTTGAGGTGGAGGTTTCCTTCAAACCAGAAAGCACACAAGGTATTTGACCCTTTTCTGCAAAGACAAAACAAAAATCATGAAGATAAGGAAGAAAACATAAGTACAATAGATAACAACATTTTTGTTAGAAATCAGTAAAAACATGAAACCAGTTTGTATTTGAAATAAATAAGAAAGAGAATCATGCACATGTTTGTAATCGTAGAAATCATTATTGCGTTCATTTGAAATATGTAAGATTTTAATGAGCACAAAATATCTGTATTTCAATACATCAAATTTTCTTGGCTGGATTTGATTTGATTGTAGTCACTTCTAGACCATAAAAATACTTTGATTCAATATCCACAACAACACGGACGATCCAGCATGTAATTCAACTCTTTTCTCTTCCAACAGGCTTGTTGCTCTAAAATTGCCAGATCAAGGCTAGATGGGAATCATTATTTCCTTATCTTCCTCCCCGTCCTCCTATTCTGCTATCTCCTTTATTATAGTAGTCTATGTTGCACTTACCATAATAATAGTGACGTTTTTTAAAACTTCTTATCCATGTTCTGTTCTTCCAAAGGTCTGCTAATCTACAATGGTCAGACAATTGACCAGTCGGGCGACTTCTTCTCCTTTGGTCTCTCTGGTGGACACATGGAGTTCAGGTATGAACTCGGCGCGGGAACCACAGTGATCCGGAGCGAAGAGCCTGTCGCGCTGGGCCAGTGGCACACCGCCACCATCAGGCGCAACTCGACCAGGGGATACCTACAGGTGGGTTTGAAAGTTCACGATGATGATGATAAAGTATTCTTATGAAGTGCAAATGTTTTTACAACTGTATTCTTAATTTGCATAAATTAAAGAAGAAACATCAAGAGGAATATGATTATGATATATTTTATGAATATGATAATTATTACATTGGTGATGTTAGAGGTGATGATGAAGATGATGACGATGACATTGTGGATGATGGTGACGATGATTATGATGATGACGACAGTGGCAGTGACGACAATGTGGACTAAGATGATGATGATGGTGGGTATGAGGGTTATGATAATGATGATAATGAAGATGAAGACAATGACCACTGACTACATTGTTGTTAACTTTATGATTTGGTTTATTTCCCATGAACAGGTTGATAACCAGACGGAGGTGCAAGGCACGGCTCCAGGAAACTTCCAGGGTCTAGACCTGGTGCAGAACCTGTATCTCGGAGGAGTCAACAGCTTTGATGAAATTCCTACCACCGCTGGCTTCACATCTGGATTCATTGGTGAGATAAGGATGATAATAATAATATAATAATATTGACTATTTATATTGAGCAATATCCACCTAATAAGGTGCTCAAAGCGCATTTGAAAAGTTTATAATAATGAGTAATAGATAACATGAATTTAGACAACACGTTTATAGGACGACAAACTTTTGATGCCTGTCTTAATGGAGGCACCTGGGGTGGCAGAGCATACCAAGACCACCTTTGACAACCCTGTTAAGGACGTTCCCCAGTTAAAGTGAAGTCCATGTCAGTTTCTTCAAACTTTCCATACCGTAACTTTGACCCATCCGAAGCCCAAATATGCAAATAAAACCATAGGTTCGTGTGCTTGTTTTTCTTCTACGGGACTCTGAAGAATATGGCAATCTGACGTCCAGTATAGAATGATAGCGTTACAGGATCAAGGCCATGATAGGCAACAAAATGTCCAATAGCAAACTTAAATCCCCATAATTCTTTCAAAATCCACGTAATTTTCTCCAAACTTGGGAGAATTGTAGAGAAAGGTATCCAAAACGAGGAAAAAAAAATTAAAGTTGGGGGTGTATGCTCTCAATCTTGCTAGCAGCGCCCTCGCGCGGCAGAAAACACCAATATCCTAAAAATCCTTCTCATGGACGTTTTCTGTTAGGGGTGGGATAATGGGCAAGGTTCATAAAACTTATGCTGTACATTCAAAACCCATGTCACTTTTACGAAACTTGCCAAAATTATAGAGAAAGGGCTACTGAATACAGAAAAACTATAAAAATGGGGGGTTCGTGTGCTCGTTTTTGTGCCAGCAGCGCCCCCATGCGGCAGAAAACATCGTAAGACCTCAAAATCTGGTCTGGAACCTATCCAGTGATGCACTGATGGGGTGGGTTCATAAAACTTATGCTGTACATTCAAAACCCATGTCACTTTTACGAAACTTGCCAAAATTATAGAGAAAGGGCTACTGAATACAGAAAAACTATAAAAATGGGGGGTTCGTGTGCTCGTTTTTGTGCTAGCAGCGCCCCCATGCGGCAGAAAACATCGTAAGACCTCAAAATCTGGTCTGGAACCTATCCAGTGATGCACTGATGGGGTGGGTTCATAAAACTTATGCTGTACATTCAAAACCCATGTCACTTTTACGAAACTTGCCAAAATTATAGAGAAAGGGCTACTGAATACAGAAAAACTATAAAAATGGGGGGTTCGTGTGCTCGTTTTGTGCTAGCAGCGCTCCCATGCGGCAGAAAACATCGTAAGACCTCAAAATCTGGTCTGGAACCTATCCAGTGATGCACTGATGGGGTGGGTTCATAAAACTTATGCTGTACATTCAAAACCCATGTCACTTTTACGAAACTTGCCAAAATTATAGAGAAAGGGCTACTGAATACAGAAAAACTATAAAAATGGGGGGTTCGTGTGCTCGTTTTTGTGCTAGCAGCGCCCCCATGCGGCAGAAAACATCGTAAGACCTCAAAATCTGGTCTGGAACCTATCCAGTGATGCACTGATGGGGTGGGTTCATAAAACTTATGCTGTACATTCAAAACCCATGTCACTTTTACGAAACTTGCCAAAATTATAGAGAAAGGGTTACTGAATACAGAAAAAACTTTAAAAATGGGGGGTTCGTGTGCTCGTTTTTGTGCTAGCAGCGCCCCCATGCGGCAGAAAACATCGTAAGACCACAAAATCTGGTCGGGAACCTATCCAGTGATGCACTGATGAGGTGGGTTCATAAAACCTATGTTGTACATTCAAAACCCATGTCACTTTCACAAAACTTGCCAAAATTGCCGTGATAGGGTGGGGAAATATTCACAAAGGACGGTCCATGTGTTGGTGTTTTTTTTTTGTGTTTTACTTGCAGCGCCCCCATGTGGTATTTTGTGTGTTAAACTCCACACCGCCAGACAGGTTCTTTCGCCAAACTTGACATAATTGTGGAAAAAGTGATAGGCCTACTCAGTGGTGTAATGAGCAAAAAATTTTGGGGGGCTGAACAAAATCCGCATCACCACCGGATATTAAGAGGGAGCGAAGCGACCAAGCCCGGAGGCGCGAAGCGACTGAGCGGGGGGGGGGGGGGGGGGGAGGGGGGTGTCCCCCCTCCCACACCAAGGAGCTTTGGCAATTTTTACACTAGAATGGAGCTATCTGCTGCATATCGGAGGTGAAATTCTCAAATTTTCAAATGATTGAAAAACAGTGAATATATCTTCAATTATGGTACGGTATATAGTTTGCATAAATATGAATAATGCGAGCGTCCGGTGCGAGCTTGAAAATTTTAGCAATATCACAGCGGAAAATTGCTATTTATTTCAATATTATTGTTTGGGTATATTCGTTTTTATTACTTACGATATGGCGTTATGAAGGGTTATACACCCGAGCTTGTGAAATATTATGTTTGTGAGCGAGCGGAGCGAGCTTGAAATTTTTTGTAATTTCACAGCGGAAAATTGCAATTTGTTTCAATATTATTGTATGGGTATATTCGTTTTATTACTTATGATATGGCGTTATGAAGGGTAATATAATTATAAACACCCGACGTTGTGAAATACTATGTATGCGAGCAAGCGGAGCGAGCTGAACATTTTAGCAATTTCACATTGGCAAATCCCAAAATTCCGGAGAAAATGAGGGAGAAAAGAGGGGAAAGGAATAAATGAAAAAAGGGACCCTTGTCTAAGGGTTTTTTTGAAAAGGGGACCCATGTCTAAGGATCTTTCTTGAAAAAGTCACCCTTCCCAGCGGCACATACCCAATATACGTGAGTACCCCCCCCCCCCCCCCCCCCCGGGGTGTCCCCCCTCCCAGGGTAGGGAGCTTTTGCATTTTTGGACTTGAAACTGCAATCTGGTGCATTATACCTGTAAAGGAAATTCTGACTTGACGACATGTACTATAATGTGCGTTAGTGCGTCATCATCGGCATGATTCTTAACCAGACGAGGTTATGATTGATTCATGAAGAAAAACAAAAATGCACCCCCAAACTAATATTCGCAAAGTGACATATTCAGTTCAAACAGTGCATCAAAAGCATTATTTTATGACAAAACAACATGAATATTGTATTCCAGACGCATACAAGACCGATTCCCGAGGGAGCGAAACGATAACCGAGAGGGGGAAGGGTGATGGGAGGGTGTGATGGTAGGTGGGTGCACGGTAAAGGTGCTTTTGCAATGTTTTAGTTGAAATTATGCAATCTGGTGCATACTTGGGAAGGAAATTTGACTTGACGTGAAGTAAAATCTGAGTTTTCTTGTCTAAAGAAAATACTCTTTTCTTTCAATCACTGTTATCGAATTAGAGAAAAGCCATGATTTAAATTTATTTGGGGGGTCAAGCGCCCCCCCCCCCCCCATGACTCCCCACCAGTACGCCAGAGTGGGCCTACTGGAGGAAGACAAATCAGGAAAGGGGAGTTGTAAAATATTAGTCTGCCCTCCCAATGAAAAAATAATTCTTGATCTATAATAGTGTTGATTGTAGATTGCATTTGTTTGTTGTTGCAGTGGTTGATATGCTGTAAACTGTCGCGATGTACTTTGCATCCCAAAAAAGAATGAAACATAGGAAAAAAAAACAGAACCCTGAAACAGGGGTAATTAACCCACTGATAGTTTCACAGTGTAAAAACAATTCTTGGACAAATCATGCTTAGTATCAGAGAAAATGTTTAACACGAGTCAAAAGTAAGAGAAAAAATATCTGCACAATTCATGCCCAAATTTTTTTTTTGTACAGTTGTTTTCTCACACGAAACCTTGAAATGCAAATTGTGAATGGGTTATGATGTATTCCTGTCGGTATCTTTATGAGGACTTCAGGTACTCCACCAAATTCTTATTGAATCTCAAATTACTCATCAAACATTTTCAAACCATGAAGGGCCATTTGCGCGTACTATAGCAGAAGTGCGTAAACATATATTCATACGTCACAATTAGACACGCGCAAAGCCATTCATACGTCATTGATAAACGCGCGTATGAATTTGACCAACCTGCGCAGTTCGGATGCGCACAAACATAACTGGGGAACGTCCTTAAATGTTTGTTTGAACTTTCTGATCAATGACGTTAGAGTGTAAATAAATATATAAGCAAGCAAACAATTAATAATAAATATTTGTTTAAAGACTGTCCAATTATCACTTTTCCACTTTTCAGGATGCGTCAGCCAGCTCATCGTGGACGGCACGGAAGTTGTCCTGGACACCGCCCGGACAATCGTCGGTGTAGAGCAATGCCCCACTTGCGAGGGCAACCCTTGCGCCAACGGGGGCGTTTGCGAGGAAGCGAGGGCGCAGTACGGATACAGGTGTCTGTGCCCGGAGGGGTATGGTGGTGACAAGTGTACAGAAACATCAGGAAATGTGTGCACCGAAGGTACGGGTACAATGTATAGCACAGGATATGTATGTACTTCATTGATTAATTGATTCATTATCATGGAAATCTTCCTTTCTTTCTTTGTATCTTAAGTATTATTGCATATTTTTCTTAGTTTGGGTGACCTTTTGTATTTTTGTACTGTTCCGCAATCATGGAATTCCAACTGATTGAGCATGTATGCTCTGCGGCAGAATTGTTGATTCTGAATAATATATTAACAAATTTATCCCTCAATTTTTTTCTTCGTATTTGTCACACAAGGCATCTGCGGCGAAGGACAGTGTTATGAAGATCTGGGACAGAGAGGTTTTACATGCGTCTGTCCCATCGGGAGGACTGGTCAAAGATGCGAATATGGTGAGAAACTTTGATATGGTTTATGATTAGTATCCCTCTCTATTTTCTTTCCACTAATGTTCATACAATGTAGTTCAACAACATGATGTCACGAATAGGCATTTTTAGTGGGTACTATTCCTCCATGCAGATCCTATATATGAAAGTAAATTTGTATGTAAAAAAAAAAAAAAAAAAAGAAACAAACAGAATAAACTGATTATCGATTGCATATTTGTGGAAATTCCATTTGAATATTTAGAATTAGATAATGTAGATAGAACGTGTGATTTCATGTCTAAATTCATTCCATGTTAATATAACTTGGTTCACTTTGATGAATTTATTCATGTAGACGTTTTAGAACACTTGTCAACTTGGTGTTTCTGTGCATGGTTATGATTATAAACATCATTTGTGATCAAGTGAAAATGTCTGTTGTCAAATACTGCTTATGTATCAAACTGTTGTGATATCAAACTCTTTTAACATGAGTAAACTGATATACATGTAAGTACCATGAATAAACATCATGTAAATCTCATATTTGTTTGCCCCTAACTGTTATCGAATATTCATGTGTTTACCTTAAATATTAATAGTTATGTTTGTCCCTAGATTATAATAAATATTAATCATTGTCCATTAATGATTGTAATGAATATTCATGCTTGCCCCTAAATGTAATTGAATATTCATCATAAGCCATGACTGATTGTAATGAATATTCATGTCTGGTCCTAAATGATATTATACATTATTGACTGCTATGAGGGGCATATTGAAAAATATAGACCTGAGATCACAGAGGGACTATATTTTTCAATATGCCCCGAATAATAAAGCAGTCAATACTTGTTTTATATACCGAACAAACCTATAATCTGATTGGTGTTATACATGTAATGCATCTCTAGAATATTCTTTGGAACTTAATATTCACGGGTAAAAATATTATGTATTTCTTTTTAAATTACTCTTTGGGAAAGCTGGTCGAGCATATATCGCAAGCTAAAACAAGACATCCACTCACAGAGAGGCTTTTATAACACGCATCTCTACGGGCATTTTGTGAAAAAATCAATATGATCCCCCGGATCCCGCTTTGTTTGTTTTGTTTTTAATTATTATCATTGTTTGCTGAGCGGGCAAAAAATCAATATATGATTGTCCGAAACCTGCTTTGTTTTTATCTATTTTGTTTGTTTTCTGAGCGGCCATATTGAAAAAGAAGGCCCGCTCGTTTAACCAATCAGATTGCAGGATTCTCGATGTGAGGTATATAATGAATATTCATCATTACCCATGACTGGTTGTAATGAATATTCATGTCTGGTCCTAAATTTTATTGAATATTCATGTTTGCCCCCCACCAATCAGCCACTGATGGTTCCCTTCCAAGGAGCAACTTCAATCAAGGACTGATTCAAGGCGATGATGGTATTTCAACTTAATTTTATCTGACGGAAAAAAGCAAAAATAATCAACACTTTAATAATTGCACCATTCTTTACAGATCCACTACTACTACTACCACCTCTGCTATAAACAAACGCCATTTTTGTTTTTTTTTTTTTTTTTTTTTTTTTCCTGCACTTTTATTCAAATAACTTTTTGTTGCTCATGTAATTAAACACAAAATGCTCTTTGTTCTTGTCATGTGATGTCCTTCATAAGAATCGAAAGAATTGTAATTTCAAGCCTGCCTTAAAATCATTTTCTGGACTGTATTTGATTTAATTCAAAGAAAGAAAGAATTGATGAACATGAGTTCTCGTAGATACATTTAAAATAAATCAGACTGATTTCATTTTCTAGATGTTTCAACATTTCATACTTCAAGAGTTGTATATTTGATTCATGCTGCAGGTTTAGATTTAAAAAAACCCAATCTCCATTATATTCAAAAGATAGTATTTTATTTTAAATGATCAAGAAATGAAAGCAAATTATTTGTGAGTTATCATTCTTGAGATGACAAAAACAAAGGCACTCACATGACATGGGATATTACCACCACTTTTAATTCTTAACATGCCAACGTTAATGCAGCTACATGTATGTATGATATATGGTGGAAACTTGCATCATCGGCACTCGTTGAGTTAAGTTGCTGTGGTGCTCGTTCAAACCATCTATACACTTTTGGCCATGGGTCTTTATGTTCACCTCATGTATGCTCTTGCATTAATCTCATGCCATTATTTTATTTCTCGTTATTCTTTTTTTAATTTTTTTTTATTTATCCATTAATATTTTTGTTTTACATTTGTATTTATTCATGTATGTTTTTGTTTTATTTGTTATTCTTTATCGTTTTGTTTCAATTTCTATTCAGTTCAAGTTTTTGTTTTTTAATTTCGTAACAGGATAACAGACGTGTCGTTCGTTAACCGTGCTTAAACGTTCACTCATAAATTGTTTTTGTTTTGAATGGCAGCTGGCAGCTTTTGTGTGCACCCAGTAAAAAGAAATCATAATGATTTATGTTTTTGTGTGCAAAAAACAGGTATACATGTGTGTTGTTATAGCATCTGTTTTTTTACTAAGAATTATATTATATGGGCCTTAATACTATAACAGGAGCGGTGATATATTTATTTCTAACTTGAAACTTAATATTTTTACAGATTAAGTGATAACGGTGATGCAGATTAATACCTAATATTTGATTAATACTTGTTTCTTACATTAATCATAGTAAGGAATGCAGTTACATTTATCTATTGCAACTGGAGAACCCTTCTATGTTATCTTTGATGAATAATTGATCTAATGCTATTAATAATCCGAAATGGAGACTATAGAAACTAACAACAAATTTGTCATATTAAGAGATAATTATTAAAAAACTCAAATACCAATAACAATACTCACTTACCAAATATAACACTGCAGCAATTAATGTCCATTTTCCCTCAAAACGATCAAGAATGAACACTTAATTTGGCTGGCTAAAGAAAGTGACATTGATGTGCTAATCAATTTCGAGTTGCAAAACTTCATTAATGCAATGTAATAAATGTGTGTTGCCCCATATAATCTCCCGATAAAGAAACTAAAATTTGGTCAAATACTACCCAAATGTGAAATACAGAATTTAATCGTGCTCTTAACACAGATGAAGAATATGTCTGTTCACAAGGGAAAAAAGGAGTTGTGAATTATTTTCTGATCCATGGTATTTATGGCGGAGTTTATATGCTACAACATTTCACTTGTTCAAGACTAAGAATACAGCTTGGTTGTAGCTGACAAGGGTAATCCATCCCATGAGTGGAGAACAAATAAATAATTTAATAAATAAATAAGTATTAAACAGAAGGAAAACTGACTAGATTCAAAGTAAATCAATTTTTTTTAATTGAGGACTGAAAATTGGTATCGAGTAGGACTAAAACCGACAATTTCTGGATTGCTGTATTCCCTTGGGTGATATCCCTCACACACTTTCCTATTAGTTTTGTCAAATACCTTCTGACTAGCTAGCATTGGAAAGAGTATCGAAAATTAGCTTTTGGGGAAGAACCACCACTAAATACATGTAGGGCACTCTGCGGCTCAGTGGTAAATCACTTGTCTAGCAATCCAGAGGTCACAGGTTCAAGCCCCACTGGAGCCCAAATTTATTTGCTCATCTTATTAAGAACCATAACATGGCGCTACAGGAAAGTTTGATCACCACGTAAACGGCCACACCTTGGAAGCCACAGTAATTATGTACTATGTCCGACTTCGAGAGTAACTTGCATACTTGTCAAACATATATTAAATGAGTATTATTTAATTGTTCTACCAGACCTTAGTTTATAATTTTTGAAGTGTTATTTGCACTATTTCATTATGATTTTGTACATGTATAAAATCAAATTGTATCATCTGTTTTCTCATTCATGCGGCATTTTGCTGGCATTTCGGTTTTCATGTTTTCACTCTTTTGTTTGATTTTGGTGTTCATTTTTAATAATTTGTGCATTTTATTTGGATTTCATTATTTAATTACAACATTGCAGCATTGAATTGCTTTTCTGACTTGTCATTTCATATTGGTGGTGTGCTGGGATGTTAACTTCAACTTTAAGATCTAACTATCATACAGTTGCTTTGTTTAGGGTGGGGTCGAGGGGGGGGGCAAGTAACTAATTGTACCACTCTCTCTCTGACTCCCTGATGGGAAAGGGGGGGGGATAAAAAGTAAGTAACCCATTCAGGACTGGGTTTTATTATGTTATGTTTTGTCTTAAAATGTTGGTACAATTATTGTCCCTTTGTGCGTATACCTGTATATGTGGGTGTTTATTTGAGGGGGGTGGTAAAAGACAAAAAAGAGGGAAATTGGATAATTTAAATGTTGACTCTTTTTGACTGACTAAAGCCTACCACACACTACTCAATCCCATGATGATCAGACAAACAACTGTGTATCTGAACTAAGGCAACATGTGCTTTTTCAATAAAGCATGAAGTTCAATTCTGATTATAAATTGTTGGATGTGGATTGCAGCCTGAGGTATTAATACAACTGACGAAAATTACAACACAAAACATGTACATATTAATAATATGTGTAGCTGTTAATGTAATAGTAACTTATTAATAGTCTATCTTACACTATATGTTGAATTTGTTAGTTTGTTAATTGTAAATGTATAGCATTGTAATGTACACTGATTTCTAATATAATATATGCCATGTTCTTTTAATTGTAACTAGTACTAGCAGCTATACTATTACACTGCATGATGATGCCGAAACATAGGTGGATATTTAATAGAAAGCTGTTCTTAATGTGATATATGTTTTTAATAGTACTACTTCTCTAGATAGTTTAATATGCTGTTCTAAATTGAATAACTGTTGCTGATGTATTATAAAGGCTAGACAGATTCTTTATATATAAGCAACATGTTCTTTGTCGTGGTTTGTGTCTTTTTTCACTTGCATTTACCGTAATAATAATTTAGGTATTGCAAAATGTACCCATAAAACTTTTAAATTACATCCCATTTATACTTGAGCATGCCATGGCTGTTGTACCAGCTTAAAGGGGACCACTACACAAAGAACAATGCAGGGTTATATTTGTTGGTACATATTAAATAAATGTCCAACACCAAGGATTGTGTTATTCATAAACAATGCAATTATTCACTGAAACTCCACGCCGAGATCCAGGACCCTGTTTCACTATCAACTATTGGAAAAGTTATATGAAACAGGGCCTAGGTGTTTGCGCAAGCATAAAAGGAAAACACAAACATAAATACAAGCAAATCATTTGTGCCACCAACTGCATAATTTGGGTCATGCAGATTATCTTTGTTAAGCATTCATGTTTGTAATTAATCAGTTGTTTACAATGTAATGTATTCAGGGGATTGGTTTTTGCATGAAGAGTTGTGATCAATCACATAGTTACAATTAAACATATTAAAATTAAATCAGAAAATATGTGCATTTGAGACAAACAGATTTGCGCATTTGAGGTGCTTATGACTTGCAGTTAATCACAAATTTGTGTCAAATCGCAACACTTCATGCAACACCCCAGAGCAATTAAGTTTCTCTACATAATTATATCTTGTCCTTGTTTGTGGTCCCTACGTCACAGACGATTCTTCCCTATAATTTTGTCTTACTTTTCAAGCTCATATCATGCATGTGAGACGATATTAGAACCTGTTTATGAATAATTCTATAATACTTTTAAAATAATTATATTAGGCATGTATTTATGAGATGGCATCACATATTTTCCATTATATAATTAGTTGAAGTGAACTTTTCTATGTTAGTTTATTTGTTAGTCTGCATGCTCATGAAACCTATCGCGTTTCTTCTGCATTGTTGGAGAGTTATCATTAAATTGAATGTTCACATTTCATTACCTCAAGAAATTGCATTTCCACACAAAATGACTTTGGTTTCATTCATGATAAATCATTCTTTTCCATAGATTTCCTTTTTTTTTACAGATATTATTAAGCATCCATTTGCATTATCTTTATTATTTTATGCATTTTCTTTTGCATTTTGACGGATGCTCCTGCAAATCCACATTCTCTTTGTTAAAATTCTAATTTTTGCAAGCTCTTTGGAAGTCATCATAATTATTCCAAACATTAATTATTTGTCTCAGTTTTAATATACCAGCATGATTAAGTTATTTTCTAGAATTGCAAATGTACATATACAAAAATATATGTATTTATAGAAGAAAAAAAATATATAAAATATGATTCTGTGTTAGGATTTCTAGGAAAGTTTGAAAAAGAGCAAAATTAAGTTACAATCCCAAACCGTCATTTTGACAAGAGTTTATTTGGGGATAGGACAGAAGATTTGGATTATGGAATGGTATGCGTACATAAGTTACTATATTGTTTATCCCTTTCAATGTAATTATTTAGAAATGTGTGAAAGATATACGGTACAGTGACTACAGCTGTACTTTTTAATGTAAACTGGCCCTTGGTAGGTGTAAAGTAGTTAGAGAAAACTTTCTAAATGTTACTGGAATATTTGTATCATTCTAAATATAATTAAAGCAATACATTCACATTACAGTTACCCATGTAGGATTAAGCCATTTCCTCCTAGGTGTTCAAACTCCTGTAAAGGTACACGTACAATGTATGGTCTATCTGGATGTTCATACAGACAAAAGAGAAATGTGTTTACTTCTTAAAGTAGAATTGATAATTTCTACTTGTATTTGGACTGGTATTGCCTGGTGGTGGGTATATATGCCCATATATTGGATGGATAGTTAATCCCAAACCTAATGAATGATTATTGGAATGGAATGGAATTTCCTTGTTGTTATCATGCCAGTTCAAAGTTAAGATATACATGGTATTGAGGGACTGCATTTAACCATTCACTCACAGACATCATGCTTCACAAATAATGAAAACATTCATGGTAACGGGTAAGTTATAATTAAATTGACTGTTTCTAATTGCTTTTTGCTATGTTCTTATCTAATCCTAGGAATGCCAGTTCAGGACCCATCGTACCAGGGCGATTCCTATACCTCATACCCCGGTCTAACCACCAAGCAGCGCCAGGTCCAGATAGCCATGATGTTCAAGACCAGGACCACGGAAGATAGTCTAGTCCTATTCAACGGCCAGTCGGCTAGGGGCAGGGGAGACTACATCGCACTATACATCAAGGATAATAAGCTTGTCTTCACGTTTGACAGTGGAAGTGGTAAGAGAATGGGTTGCATGAGTTACAAACAAATATATTTATAAATGTTATATTTCTCTCTTCATTTCATTTTTACTAACTCTCATACTTCTTTCTAGTTTTTATATTGTTTTATAAATTAAAGTCGAAATTATAAATTAAAGTCTGTAGACAGGTGCCCTCTTATTAACAAGTTCCATAACATTTAGTTTGTCTGCTGGGAATCACTTTTGGTGGTCACTATGGGCAGGTTGGCTGCTATAGACAGGTGGCCGCTAAAGACAGTTTGACTGTAGTTGCTTTTAATTCTCCCACTCACTGTAAAGTCTTTGAAATCATTACAAAATTATTTGTTCACTCTTTTAGGTCCAGCAGTAATCGAGAGCCCCGAACCCATCGAGGCGGGGCGCTGGTATTCCGTGGTAGCGGAGCGCAATGTTTGGGACGGCTCGCTGCAGATAGACAACATGGCCGCCGCGAAGGGACGTTCACCGGGCAGCTCGCGAGGCTTGAACCTCAGGCTGCCGCTCTACCTGGGTGGCATCAACAAGTTTGAGGAGCTGCCCGCGGCCCTTAGCCTCTCCAAGGGCTTTGACGGATGCATCACAGAGGTGAGGGAACATACAGCTTGGTTTGGTTTAGGTTTGAAATAAGCCAGTTGATTCAATAGGTGGTCAGCAATTTAAAAAGAAGTTATTTCCCACAATGTTTGTGTATTTTTTATTTTTTTGGTTCATGATGTCCCTGGTTCCACTCCCAGACAAGCCCCCATTTGTTACAATAAAACTTGAGCCTTTTTTGAGATATTATGATTTCCATTGAATTAACTTATCAATAAAATTGCACTAAAAATAAAGAATTAATTGAATATAAAGTCCAATTTGTGACTTGTCCTGTTGTTTTTCTTCTTTTTATACCTGGCTGATGGTGCTTTGTAAGAAGCAGGAGTGTTTCAATCACTAAATATAACCAATTGGTTGAATACAAGGACAAAATCACCACTTCTCTTGCTTATTTTGTACTCTTTTATGTTAAACACCAGGTTGAGATTGATGGAGAACCCCTAGACCTAGTTGATGGTGCGACCGAGAGCCATAACATCGTGGATTGCGGGGAGGTGCTGCTCTGTGAGAAGCAGCAGTGTCTGAATGGAGCGACCTGTGTCCCATCGGCAGATCACCTGGAATACACATGCCAGTGTACCCAAGGATTCACAGGTCAGTGTACATTACATGTCAACTAAACCTCTATATTTGCCCTTTCCAGGTTACCCAGCTATCTTGATATCAGAATATGCTGGCCAAAACCAGAATTGAATGGTTTTGATACAGAAAAACATTTAAAGCTAGTATACATTTGATTAGTTACCAATACTTAGTATACCATTTGTATGCAGCTGCAACAAAGTGGCAGGAGAATATGCTTTCCGGTTGTCTGTCCGTATATTCCGTTCTCGTTCTCATTATGATCTTAAGAACCAATCAAATATATTTTGTTAAAAACTGTCAACATGCCCAATATTGTCATGTATTGATTTTAAAATGTTGTGATGGAACTAACTACGTGCACGTGTAATCAGGTGTATATTTTCTTGAAGTCATTTACTGTTTGGGACGTCATTCTGAGATGGAGGTTGGTGAGTGCAACAAAGACCAGCCCTGTCACAATGGAGGGACCTGTGAACCTGTCAATGGTGGATTAATCTGTTTCATTATGAATGTGACATTAGTATTATTATTATAATTGGATTGATTAATTCCTTCACCTTTCAGGTCGTCATTGTAAGATGGAGGTTAGTGAGTGCAGCACAGACCAGCCCTACCACAATAGAGGGACCTGTGAGCCAGTCAATGGAACATTCAATCTGTTTCATTATGAATATAACATTATTATTGTTATGATTATTATTATGTTATTTATTAATTACATCGCCTTTCAGGTCGTCATTGTGAGATGGAGGTTGTTGAGTGCAGCAGCACAGACCAACCCTGTCACAATGGAGGGACCTGTGAGCCTGTCAATGCAGAATTCATCTGTCTCAATTTGAATAAGACATTAATAGTATCATTATTATTATAATGTTATTTATAAATTACTTCTCCTTTCAGGTTGTCATTGTGAGATGGAGGTTGTTGAGTGCAGCACAGACCAGCCCTGTCACAATGGAGGGACCTGTGAACATGCAATGGCGGATTTATATGTCTCATTTGTAATAAGAAATTTGTATTATTATTATTACAATTATTTTTATAATGTAATTTATCAATTAATTCTCCTTTCAGGTCGTCATTGTGAGATGGAGGTTGGTGAGTGCAGCACAGACCAGCCCTGCCACAATGGAGGGACCTGTGAACCCGTTAATGTCGGATTCATATGTCTTGTAATGAATATAACATTATTATTATCATTAGGATTATTATTATAATTGGATTGATTAGTTCCTTCGCCTTTCAGGTCGTCATTGTGAGATGGAGGTTGGTGAGTGCAGCACAGACCATCCATGTCACAATGGAGGGACGTGTGAGCCAGTCAATGGAACATTCAATCTGTTTCATTATGAATATGACATTGGGCCGTATGCATAAAAACAAGCCTTTTTGCTTGAATCGGTATGCATGAAAACAAGCAATTGCTTGCAAGCAAAAGCATTTGCTTACAAGCACAAGCAATTGCTTACTGCTTGTAAGCAAATGCTTACCAAAGAAGCAATTGCTTAAAATGAAACAAACCTTTTACTTGTCTTGATAAGCAATTGCTTGCGTTTTTTCAAGCACATCCAGACCAGCTTGAGCTTTTGCTTACTCAGGGCATTCGCGTTTAAGGATCAATTTTTCATAACGTTTCGGGATGATTACGAGCTCCTTATTTCAGAGGTTATGTTGTGATTTCATATTTAATCAAATTTCTGTTATTTTAGACTTTTTACGGCAATTTTTGTCCATCTATCTGCACAGAAACCCCCCTAATGCTCTGTGCTGTTTCCCCCGATATTTGCGTAAGCAAAAATACTGCTGCCAGGTCGGGCACGAAGCGTTGTTGTCCTGCAGTGAGATGTTCGCACAACCGTAACGATCCTTTGTCCAACACGTAATCAATTGCTTAGGCAGTGCAAGCAAAAGGTTTCAGCACAAGCAAAAGCTTGTGCATATGAATTCAAGCAATTGCTTGAACTTGATCTTTTGCTTGACAAGCTCTTGCTTGTGCTTAAAGCAATTGCTTATAAGCAATTGCTTGTCTTTATGCATACGGCCCATTATCATTATTATCATTATCATTATCATTATTATTATGTTATATATCAATAACCTCGCCTTTCAGGTCTTCATTGTGAGATGGAGGTTGGTGAGTGCAGCACAGACCAGCCCTGTCACAATGGAGGGACCTGTGAGCCTGTCAATGGAAGATTAAATCTGTCTCATTATGAATGTGACATTATCATTATCATTACTTTGCCTTTTAGGTCGTCATTGTGAGATGGAGGGTGGTGAGTGCAACACAGACCAGCCCTGCCACAATGGAGGGACCTGTGAACCTGTCAATGGAGGATTCAATCTGTCTCATTTGAATAAGACATTATTATTATTATTATGATTATTATTATGTTATTTATTAATTACTTCGCCTTTCAGGTCGTCATTGTGAGCTGGAGGTTGGTGAGTGCAACACAGACCAGCCCTGCCATAATGGAGGGACCTGTGAACCTGTAAATGGCGGATTCATCTGTCTCAATTTGAATAAGACATTAATAGTATCATTATTATTATGTCGATTTATGAATTAATTATTTCTTTCAGGTCGTCATTGTGAGATGGAGGTTGGTGAGTGCAACACAGACCAGCCCTGCCATAATGGAGGGACCTGTGAACCTGTAAATGGCGGATTCATCTGTCTCAATTTGAATAAGACATTAATAGTATCATTATTATTATGTCGATTTATGAATTAATTATTTCTTTCAGGTCGTCATTGTGAGATGGAGGTTGGCGAGTGCAGCACAGACCAGCCATGTCAGCATGGAGGTAGCTGTGAGCCTGTCAATGGTGGATTCATCTGTCTCTGCTCCCTGGGATACTCAGGAGATATGTGTGAAAAGGGTGAGTTAAATTCATACTCAAAATACAAAAATTTACTTTTTCAGGATGTCCCTTTTGGCCGAATAAGGTTCATGATCTTGTACTTATGATAGCCCCAAACGATCATTCAGTGGCTCCAAATTATTATAAGAAATCATTGCAAAGCCAGCCATTACACAGGACAGCTAGCAAGAAGATTCTATTTCTCTTGATGATATCTGACCAAGTTTCTATCATTTTGTTTCGTTATTTATTTTTTAATTTGACTTTACTCATAAAGCTGCTCTGTGTCTGCTGAGCTGCATAAAATTGTGCAGGACTATTATACTAGAAGGGAGCTTCTATTGCTCTTTATGATACATCTCTAATCTACTTTATTTCCATCATTTTATTTTACAGTTAAATGTTTCAATTACAAAGCTGTTCTCTGTCTATCAAGTTACCTTAAATTGTGCTGGACTATTAATACAAGAGGATAGCTTTATTTTTACTCTCAATGACATCTCGCTGATTTTTGTTTCATTTCTTCATCCATTTTGATTTGTATCACAGTTGAAAGCTTCACTTACAAAGCCGCTCTTGGTCTATCGAGTTACCTAAAACTGCCCAAGACTATTATACCAAGAGGAAGAGGGTATGTTTGAATAATCAATCAATTTTGGTATTGAAGTACAGAAAATATATTTGTTTTATATATCATTTGATTACTTCAAAGAATGTGGTAGATGATGTGCATGTATAGTAATGGACAAAACAGAGATTTTTTAAGTTGGATGTTTTTTAACATGATGAGGATTGTGTCTAATATATATACGATTATGGACAATGTGTGTAATTGTATTTTGTAAATGCTTTTTCTTCATAATTAGGTCAGTGTCCATGAATTATATCTGCATCGAACGTCAGTAGCTTCATTTCAAGTTCAAGATGTTATACTATTGTGTTTACAATACATGTAGCTAACACAGATATAACGTACATTGAAAGCAAAATGAAGGCACAGTATTTAAATTGTTGTTGTTATTTGTTTTGCAGAAGCAGTACTATCTTGGAGACAATTAGCTTAAGTCTTGCCACAACCTCAACGGACGGCCTCTTGCTGTGGCAGGGAGTGGTGAGTTTTAACAATAACTCAAACATATAGGGAAAACTGACCAGAAATCCGTTGAATAAATGCAAAATGAGCAAAGGACAATGGGCTTTACCGGATATCAAGCTTAGTTAGACCTCAGGATTGCTAGACTGGTGCTCTTACCACTGAGCTGCAAGCTCTCCTGATGGCAGTACTTCGTTAAAAACGTTTCCAATTAACATGCCCGACACATTGTATATAGACCCAATTCAGGCGCAGCGATGCAACCACCCGACTTCCACAAACATGGAAGTGACTGCAACTTTTTTGTGTGTATATTTAATTCATCTTATTCGGCTCTTTAGATAGTGTTTATTGTTGACTTCAAATTATTATTAGACCTCATCAATGCTTGTTTTTTCTTTCTTATTTCAATAGCCCGAGGGTTCGGCATTAGATAGAGAAGATTTCATCGCCTTGGGTTTGAGGGATGGCTACCTAGTGTTCAGGTGAGAATCTTTTCCATATCATGTTTGTTTTTTCTTCAAAACACATCCAAAATGTAAAATAAATTGTATTATGGTATTCATTCTTTCTCCATCATTATCCTGCTGTTTATTCATTTAGAGACTTTTTCAGTGGTCAGATGAATAAATGTATTTGTTATTCATGTTATACTATTCATTCTACCTCTATTAAAAAATATATATTTGCACAAAATGTGTTTACATGTACTTAGTTTTGTCATGTTGTTTTTTTTTATGAAGATTCTGCAGGTTCGAAAGCCTAAGCCTCCTTTACTCTAATTATAGAGAACCCACATATTTTTGTTATAAACAATTTGTCTTTTGATTCGGGCTTCATGTAGTCAGTTTAAAGCTGAACAATTGCCTTGTTATCAACCGCTACGTCAGAAATTTGTTGCTTGCCTGACATTGTTTAGAATCAATACCCATGGCAATGAATAGTTGTTACGTCACACTTCGGTACTCTATAAAGCATCTAAATTAGAGCATGTTCAACCTGTCCCAGTCCCAGTCCTTGCCATTACATCCTTTTTTACTTGTATTAGAGTTTAATCATATTTTTGTTCTTTTTGCAGTTATCAATTGGGAAGTGGAGAGGCCAGCATTGAGTCCACGATCAGGATAGACGATGGTGATGTCCACAACATCACAGTCACAAGGTGAGATCACATGTTAACCCATTCAGGACTGTTTCCAGAAATACTGGGGCTTGGGTCTATGGAAAAACATTGTTACACCAAAATCAATCAGTCCGAACAGGTTAAAAGCCAAGGAGCAGTTGTGTAATTCCGCAAAAACAACATTCAGGATAAAAACTTTTAAATCAGCGCAAGCGCCCTTGCCACTTTTGCCATCTTTGTCTGATCATGTTACTTTGAATGATTGGATTCCAGATTAAGCATTTAATAATAATTGATAATTAATGTTTTGCTTTACATATATGTCATTATCATCATGTTTTATTCACTTGCATTGCAGAGCAATGTAAAAATGAATGTATAGATAGATAGATAGATATATCGGTATTTATTGAACAAAATTAACAAGACTGTAGTCCGAAGACTAAAATGCCTTGCGTACATGAACATATGAACATACATGAATAAATAAATTACAACACAATAAAAATATAATTTAACATCAAAATACAACAAAATGATACATATTTATGAATGCATTTGGCATATTTACACCTGTGGCTTTATGGCACTTTCTGTTTACTGGGTAGGCTTTTGCAAGGTGTATTTTACCCATTTAACTGGTGTACCTGATTAAATGTCACCCCATTAAGCAGATAAAACAGCAGTTCTTATTGTCTTTATAATGTTGCATTCAATTTCCTCTGCTGCTGATGAAAATTGGTTAAGAGTGAAGATTTAGGCTGAATAGATATGAGTATAAAAGAAAATTAACCACTTCATTTGTTCATGGCTCCTGTAGATCAATCTAGAATTCAAATTCAAATCTTAATCTCTTGTTGCCCGGGGGGTGCGAGACGGGACTCTTCGTAATAGCATGCCCCTACTAAAGGAAGTTAACAACAAAATGGAGAAGTTAAAGTAAAATATAATGAATGGAGATAATTAAAATAACAGTAATAGTAATCATGATATGGAGACAAAGAAATTCAGTGAGTACTATTATCATAAACCACTACTGGTGATTTCATTTGCAGACGGGGCCGTGATGGTACCATGCAGATAGATGACGAAGATGAAGTCAGGGGTGAGTCTGGTGGAACACTAAGGATGCTGAACGTGAAGGGCGCCCTCTATCTAGGTAAGAATCAATTTTGTTTGCATAATATAGTCTGTCTCGTTTAATTGTTGGTTTTTGCCCCAAA
The DNA here is from genome assembly GCA_037951105.1 of Echinarachnius parma. NCBI lineage: Eukaryota > Metazoa > Echinodermata > Echinoidea > Clypeasteroida > Echinarachniidae > Echinarachnius > Echinarachnius parma. The sequence continues at coordinate 251,911 of JBAMJV010002474.1, forward strand.
TATGCCAAAATGGTATTAAAGGGTACCACCACCCAAAAATAGTATTCTTATAAATGAAAGATAACATCTTTAGTAGTCTATTCCATCAACAAGTTCACAAAAATATGTTTCCAGAAAAAACAAAAAATTGGAAAACGCATCACCATTCTAAAGCATGCGTTCATGGGTTTGCACATGTACGAAGGCTACTTTGTCCAGACCGAACAAATTGTCCGGGATTATATTGTCTCCAAACGTACGCATGAACAGCATTGGCGCACTCGCAAATGTTTGGCTGTACGGAACCAGGAAATAATAGTGGTTCCGTAAGTGGTGGAAATTAATTGCTTTGTTTGTGAATTGGGGTATCTATTTGATATCACAAAACGGTACCAAAACATATAATTATGTGTTGTTCTTTGCCTGGTGGTCCCCTTTAAACATGCCTCATAGGCTACACCAATTTTAGCTTACACCCAATTCATCTTTTGAAAAAAATTATAATGTATAGGCTTAGGATGAATTGAGGACAAGTTTGCAGGCATCCTGTATTTATAAGACCATGAAGACATAGTCCAATGGATGTAGATAAATAAACCATAAACGGCCAAGATGCGAGTTACAGAAAGCCGTTTTGAAACTAGAATGCCGCTGTCAAAAACAACTATGTTTATTGTGATATGTGACTTCTAACAGAATTTTTTTTAAAGAGAATTAAAAAAATTAAACATTGTTGTTGTAAACTCTGCATGTTCCTGTCATGTTTGTATAACTCTCACCACTTTAGCGTTACCTGTCAGAAAAATGATGTCTTGATGATCTACCTTCTTTTGTTTCCAAACTCCCCCTTTTTCACATTTTGTAATTTTGTTCTCTTTACTTAAAGGTACCCCTCCGGATATTGACACCTTGACGGGGAGCCATTACACGAACGGCGTGGAGGCATGCATTGAAGACTTGGAGATTCAAGTGTCGGACGAGCCCTCGCGCGTCGTTAATCTATTCGGCGAATCGCTAGCGGGTGTCAATGTAGAAAGCTGTGAATTTTAATGATGTTTTTTTTTCGTCATCTGAAAACATTTATATTTATAAAAGAAAAAAAGAAAATTCACCCTGCCCCTCACTTCACACCGAGTCTCTTTTTAGAAAATATAATTGTCCCTTTTTTACCTCCAGTGTGACATGTCTTGTTATAAAATATCAATAAAGTATGTGACTAATTCATGGATTTGTACATGTTTAGAGTTCAGAGTGCGTTATCCAAAGGGTTATTTGTGCCGATACAGTGGAATCTCCTTCTAACGAACTCGGTGATTACGAGGTACCTGATAAAACGAGGTAGTTTTATAGATTCGGGTCTGGCTATAACAAGGTAAATTTAATGGGACATTGGCGCTCATTATAATGAGGTTTCACTGTATTGGGTGAAATTGGGACTTAATGTATATTGATCTTCCACTAATTCCCCTGCATGGTGTGTACATTTACATCCACACAACAGACAATGCGCCAGATGAGCGCTGGAACTATTGGGGGCTTAAATGACCCATGACCTTTGACCCATGTTAATAGGCGACTCTCCCTATCAATGCACTCTGGGAAAGATGGCGAATCTGTGGATTTAACTCTTGAAAGACTGGTAAGGCATATTTGAACTGTGTCGTACACTAAATGTCATTAAGAGCTTTAACATCCATGGCATGTTGAGTGTTAATGAGAACTTTAACAGAAGAACGAAAACCGAGATATTTAGTAAGTCATGAAAGTGAGGTGACACATTTGATGTTAATAGACAAGCCCGTGGAAGGTTATTTCTTTATAATCGTATATGTTATGGAAACTTTTACTATATAATTGAGCTGCCATTTTGACGAGGAAAGCTGCCAACATTTGTAAATGTGAAGAAGGCTTTTATACATTATTGCAAGGTCTTCATTTTTAAATGCAGATGTATCATGTCAATGCAATTTTATGCATATGACAAGCTTTCGATCAAATAAGCATGTTCTTTTTCTGACGATTTAGCTAGATGATGTAATGTCATATCAGCATTGTATGCATTCAATCTTATCAGCATTTGGTTCTATAACATCTTGGTAAAAAAAAGAGCAGCATTTTTTTAATTGTCTATATTAAACACCTTTTATTATTATTTTTTACGAATGAGGGCCAATAACGCGGATTGTAGGTTAGATATATCTATGAGTTGAAACTTTTTTTTAACAAAATTCAAATATGGTGCTGTGTATTAATTTATTCTGATAAACCCTCGAGACATTTTTATACTTCTTTTTATGTAAATACTTGTACCGCAAAATGGGGTATTCTTGCGTCGAGGGTTTCATAAGATTTGTGTCAATATTTGTATCATTTTTTTGTGCCTTGTTATTTAACATATTTTGTATATTCCGTGGCCGTTTCCTCGTAGTACTACCGTATGTCTATGTATGATAAATTTGCTACCAATCGCAGTAATTAACCATAAATCTCAACAGTTACTTATGCTTCAATACTATTTTGTATGCGTATGCTCCTATAAAGCCTAATCTAATTTGTTATACATCCCTTCTTTGTTATTAATTGTATTTTCTTGTGCTGAAAATCAGCATTACCTTTGACCAAATACTAGTATGTTATGAATGAATGTTAAGTGTTTACTATTTTTGAAGTCTTAATTGGAGGTTAAAAATTAGTTTGCATTATTTATTTGGCCCTCGCTTTGCCAAATACCAGTTTATACCAGTTTACCTTGAACAATCGGAAAAGGGAGTATTTTAGTACAGCAATGTATTATCCATAATGCAATAAAATGTTTGACATTAATTTACCCACCAGTGCCATACAAAAAAGTTCATTCAGTGTTCCTGAAATCAAACATGAATCTTATTTTCAGTATTATTAGCACGATTGATTTGTGATTATAGAAATAAAAATCTAGCATTTATATGCCTCCACCAACGAGGTGGCCGGGGGCATTATTACTATTATTTTTTATTTCCCCTCCTGTACGTCCTTTTGCTTCCGAATCTTCCACTATTCTTCTCAGGGGACGATAAAAGACACACATGCTGCATGGTATGATTATAGATAATTACAATTTCTGTCTGATGAATTGGTTTTTATATAAACACTGCAATTAATGCATCAATATTGTTGTACATGTACGTTATACATCAAATACCATTGATAGACATAGATTTGTCTTACTAGCCCGTTTTCCAAATTAGAAGCAGTTCCGAGTTCTTTTTTGGACAAACAAACCTTTAGAGATTCAACTTTTTATGGGATGTAAACATAACAAAATATATCATTTTATAGATAACAATTTGTGAAAAATTTTGTATTGGCATCCAAATGTAGCTTGTATAACCCCACGTGTAGCATTTACTTTTTAAACACATGTACTTGTACCTTGCCTATAATACATTTTTTACTACTGCAACAAGTCTGATATTTGTTTTTATGATTGAGCACAACTTGTCCCCATAGAATTCTTGAAAGAATATTTATTTGACCACGTACATGTATGTACAAAAGCAGCGCTTACTTTTTCAATCAGTGTGTTTTGGACAAGACAAAGTTGATAACTTTTGAGCACATACTTGTAGATAGATGAAAGTGATATAGGAGTACATGACATGTTTTATTCTGTATTTACTAGTATTTATATGCAAAGTAGAAGTTTATACATGATTAAGTATCCCTTTTTAGTTAACTGCCTTGAAGGCATATAATCAGATGTATGTGTACTGTACCGTTTATGCTCGTTTCAAGTTGTGTAATTTTTACAAGTGAATGTACGATATTTTCTCTCTGCGTAATTATGAAAATTCAAATGGTGCTGAATATGGTCAACTATATATATGATGGGAGGGTGTATACATGTATGTTAATATCATTTTAGTTTGATCAATAACATTCTAATTTTTTATTTTTCTTATATCATGGTGCATATTAAACTACATACTGAAGCTATTTAACCTTGTTGTGGAACTATTGCTGCAAATTTGGAAATATTACGGACAGTATTCTTGACAAAAAAACATGGTCACAATTTTGTTCCAACTATTCTGTGCCAGTTTGAAAACGCAATGGCTGACAAGATGCCATGTTCTTTCAAATGATTTGTTCTATATATATAAAAACACAAAATGCTGTGCAACAAGTTTTGATTCACTCCTTTAATAAGGTTCAGTACTTTTTCTGGAAGGCATAATAGAAATGTAGGCAAACAATACTTGGTAATCAAATTCTGGTGCAGTGCCGAAGTTTTTTTTCTCGTGGTTTGATACGTTGTTTTGTACATGTTAATAAATCACTAAGGGTGGTATTCTAATATTTATCCTAAATATTGTCCTAAGTTCTTGCCTAAGTCAGAAAGTTAGGAAGTGCTTAGGATGTGCAAAATTGGTATTCCAATATTTAGACTTAGGAGGATCTTAATGCAAATTAGTAAGCTTTGGCCACGCCCACAAGGCAGATGTGAGCCAATGACTGATGTTGTTTTCATTTACAAGCATCCAATCAGAAAGGAGAGGGAAGCCATAGCAACTCTCATTAAAGACACTTTGCGTAAAAGCTGAGCAAATGCGCGTGCTGTATTGTCTTTGATCTGCGCCGTGAATGTGCAGTGCGCGCTAGATTGATCTGCGCTTATGTAACGGCCACTGGGTTTTGTAGGTCACTGCTATGTTTTGTACACACCACATGGGAGTTAGGACAGGGTCAGGGCAATCCTAGGAATTGTCCTAGAAATGTCATCCTAAGTGCATATTAGAATACCAATTTGTCCTAAGTCGCTAATTTGCATAAATTTGCATATTTGCCTCAAAGTTAGAAGAAAAGTTAGGACAAAAGTTAGGAAGTGACTTATGAGGATATTTAGGAAGGATATTGGAATACCACTTAGGACAAAATCTTGACTTAGGACAAATATTAGAATACCACTCTACGTGCACTTGTATGTTAAACAAGCTGCAGCAATGGCGGAAAAAAGTGTTCGTTGAGAATAGTACGACAGTGAAACCTCTTTATTACGAGCTCTGTTATAACGAGGTACCTGATAAAGCGAGATCATTTCACAGGTCCAGGTTGCTTGTATTTTGTTTTTAAGCCCCGATACCAGATATCCGGTATAACAAGGTAAATTCGATGGACCCAAGGGGCTCGTTATAATGAGCTTTCACTGTAGCCAAGAAAGATAGGAAGAACATGGATAGCTTCATAAAATAACAAAGCTGGTATATATGACTTGTGTGTCTGCATATTTTTAAAAAATGGTTATATATTATTTACATTTGAGTTGTTGTACTATCATTACATTAAAAAGTAGTTGTTAAATAGCGATGAGAGTTTACCTTTAGATCACAATTTTAGAGTACTGTATTTATAGCAGTTGCCAAATTAGAAACAAAAAGAAATGTTGATAGTACTAACTTGTGGGGAAAGCAAAAAAAGGACAGGTATTTTGGATTTCTTTTTGGAGCAAATAATTGTGTGGTTGTTGTCATTTCTGTAAGACATTTATTTGTAATGAAGTACGGAAGAAACAAAAATAAATACACGAATGTAAACTTAGAACTCTGTACATTGTCATTATTTTTATTCCTCAAATAGCAGTCACAAGGTGCGTTTGTTGTTCTGCCATATGGTAGATGTATGATCAGCATCAACATATAAAAAGCTAGTAGTATAAACAAATCAAATCTTCATACATGTCTGTATCAAATCTAGTAAGGATGTAACATTCATTCTTTGGTTCAGTTTGTGGCTACCAAAGCCAGTTGGTATCAACTGTGTAGTAGCCTGCTTCCATTTATGTGGTGATGCAGAGTCCCGGTGGTGTCACCTCGTATTCAGAGGTAGGAGACATGATCGTTCTAGAGGTTGAAAATGACCCCCTATTTTGCAGGGTTTCAAGTACATTTTCAGGAAATTAGACCCCTTTTATCGCAAACACGAGTACAAAGTGGCTTTTAAAAGAGACCCTTATTTTTGCATTTCAGGTACAGGTACATACTTTACAAAGACCCTCTATTTTCACGATTTCAAGTACACAAACAAAAAACTAGTACCCTTGCAAAATGTTTTACATCTCGCGAACATCGTCTTGCATGAAAATAAACTTTGTAGCCATCACAAAAACATACATAAATTTCAAATTTCGCGAACATCGTCATCATGACGAAAGCAAATTGTTGTGTACATCATCTATTTACGGAATTTCTCGTAAATCGTCATGAAAAAAGACCATATTTGTCCATTTCCACGTGCAAGTAAATATCGCGTTCACATGCGAAAAAGATCCCTTTTCACTCGAAATTGCGAACGATCATGCGTGTCCGCGGCCAATGTGTAGTGACACCACCGGGTGCAGAGTTTGGGTGGGCCGTGTGCTCGCACAGCCTGAACACGAGTGAAGTTAATATTTGTATAACAGCTAAAGTGACCGAGTCAAACAAATGAAAAAGTAAGGAACGTTCAGACTTTTAGTTCAGTTTATGGCTACCCAAGTCAGTTGGTATCAACTATGTAATAGCCTGCTTCCATTTGTGTGGTGATGTAGCGTTTGTGTGGGTCGCGTGCTCGCACAGCCGGGACACGAGTGAAGTGAATCTTGGATGAAGAGCTCGCAGTCTAGACAGAAGATATTGGCACACTTGGGACATCTGTACACCTGTGAGCACAATAAAAAGTCAAACAAAAAGATATAATTAGACTGATTTGCCAATATGGTTACTCACAGTTATTATGCTCCCCAGGGAGTCGAGATGGTGCACTAATTATGATAACTGTGAAGGTTTGAAACATGCCTAAGTGACCAGGGGTAATAATTGTAATTGTGTGCAACAAGTGTCTGCAGACAGATGTGTGCAACAAGTGTCTGCAGACAGATGTGTGCACATTATAAATATTAATTTATTATTATTATGCTAAAACACTTCACAGGGTGCCCCCTACACTAAAAAAAACAACAACAACAACAACAACAACAGAATGGCATGCTTCCTCTAAACATGGGGATGAAACAACTAGTTTCACAAGATGAGAAACTTTTACAAAGTAAAATGATACCAACATTAATAAGGTCCTTTTAGTACTAGAGTGAATTTAGTAACAGAATGTTTGGTTTCAATTCTTGTCCAATTTCACAAACATTTGGCTGGAAAATTACCTTTTATTCAGGCTAATATCTGAATAATTTAATTCAAGACCATGATCAAAGACCACTAATCTAAGAATGTCAACAAAATTATATGTACCATAAACCGGGGTGACTTTGGCCAGTTTTTGAGAAAGATGTATTTTCATTGAGCCTCAGTTACTTGAACAAAATGTTCACTTTATCAAATATATTCTTATAGGGTGACATAAAAAACAAACATTTATTTTTAGTGAGCCGGCAGCTAAAGTCACCCCGGTTTATGGTAAAATACAGTATAATACAAGGCGGAAGAAATGATTCACTCACCGTTGGGTCCTTAATGTTGACTTGACATCCTTGACAGAATCTTTGATAAAAGGTGAAACAAGAAAAGAATTTCAAACCATTTTGTTGTTATAAATAATAATAATAATAATAATAATAATAATAATAATGATGGCTACTTATGAAGCGCACGTTCCGTCTTTCGACACTCGCCACACATCACTATTATTACCCAGGTTATCAAATACATAGTTCACTCAATCCAGCACACAAAGTGCACATTTTCCACTCCCTGGGGAGCATTCCAGCCTGGCAACCTCGTACATGTAGGTGCACACAGTGCTAAGGAACTCAGTTCCATCCTTCTGGTTCCCCATTTATACACCATTTATAAATGATTGTGGTAAACCTTACAATCCATCAAGACCTATAATCATGAAACAACGGTTAGCATAATATGTACATGTAGTTGAAGGTAGTAAAGGCTTAAAAAGCAAACAGTTGTATTTCTAGTTAGTAGTAACAGACGAGGGTTAAACTTGCTAACACTAATAGGCACTTTGATATAATGCTCTTTATCCAGTGACAGACACAAATATATGTTTATTTATCTATAATACTAATTGTCACACACATTGGATAGTAATTTATACCAATAACATCATTACTAACCAAGATATAT